>BQNB010013636.1:2199-76758 GCA_026074375.1 Tanacetum coccineum
AACAAGAAAAATTAGACTAAAGTCGAGTCTACCTATAATATGGCTGGTTCGTGTGTTTTGACACTTCAATATGCAATTAACTTGTGTTTTTTTCTTGTGTTGTACACAGTTGCACCAGGATGTTAATGAACGGAAGGAGCGTTTAGTACCGAATTTAGTGCTGCATATTTCAGCAAGGTATAAGTGGGTGTTTGGCTTCATCGACTCTTCATCCTATTTATATTTTTAAATGCAGATTTGGAATTGTGTTGGTTATTCTAATCATCATGTCTTCATCATGTTTCTCATCTCAGCACTAATGATGAGTAATCTTTACGTTTCACTTGTATCTTCATTCACAATGTTTCGCATCTGGCCACCGTTTAGACGTGTTCCTATTTCAGTTTACTTTATGTTTTTAATACATGATCCCTTGTAATCGCCCCCTGATTACATGTGATTTTACCCAATTGACATGATACCAAAATTAAATCACATATGATTCAACAGAATCACATGTTATTCAACAGAATCCCTTGTGATTCAAACAGAATCCCTTGTGATTCAAGAAGAATCCCTTGTGATTCTTATAACACCAGAAGGTGTTTCAAAAACATCACATGAGATTCAAACTGAATCACATGAGATTCTATTAGTACTTAAATGTGATTCATTTAATTTTTTTTTTCTATTTTTGTTGTAGAAAAAACTGTTTGCTCATCATTTGAGGCTGTATGGACACAAAAGGCATTCAAAGATTGGAAGATTGAAGGCAAGAATCCCTAAGCTTAAGTGGAAGACTAAAGCAAATTTTAGAGATTGTGGTATTTTCACTATGCTACATATGAAATCCTACATGGGTCAAACTGCTAAAAGATGGGATTATAGGCTTGTTGCTGAGTCTAAACAGCAGTGTGACATGCTTAGGCTACTAAGATTCAAGTTTGCAACTAAGATTTTGCTACACGAGATTAATGTGCATGCTCAAAAGATGATTAGATATGCTGAAGAATTTGATAAAATTGCGGGTTTTGAAAAGATGTGCAAAGTGGTTGACGCACTAAAGAACATGAAGGAACGTGAACAAAACTAAGCATCCAGCGCAGAAGAATATAATTTTGTGAAGCTGACTATCTTTTGTAAAGTTGTTTAAAACCTTTGCATGGTTAAACAGTTTATATTTTTGTGCTCTGTGGATTGTAGTTCATCAATCTATCTGTATTAGATGTTGGTTCAGTTTTGGTAGTGCAGTGGTAGTTTTATGGCACTTCAGTTGATTGTAGAACATTTTGTCAATGTTGAAACAAAAGTTTATGGGTAGCATTGATCAGTTTATGGTATAACATTTCAAGTTATTGGCATTATTAATATGAGTTCTAGTGTCTTTTGGAGTCTGATTTTAGGATTTTTTTAATCACATGAGATTCAAACAGAATACCTTGTGATTCAACAAAATCCCTTGTGATTCAAACATAATCCCTTGTGATTCAACAGAATCCCTTGTGATTTTTTGGTAAAACTTTTGTCAAATTTATCTTTTTATGTTTGTTATTTTTCAAATTTTGATTAGAGGAATTACAATTGATTTTTAATTCAAGTAAATCAGATCACATGTACTTTATAAGTAACAAATATTCAAGTAAACCTAGAATTCAAGTAATTAACAAATATTCCGGCAACTAAAAAAAGTGTTCAAACATCAATAATTGGTGTCACCTTCTTCTTTTTCCTTGTCTTTGGATTATTTGGACAAATTGTTTTGGTATGCTCGTTTGTCTTCTCCTGACAGTATCCACAAACCTTCATTGCTTTCGCTTTAACTTTAATTGCTTTTTCTCTTTCACTCTTCAAACGTTCTCCTTTTTTTAAATGTTCTCCTTTGTTTACAGCCTTTGTTGGGTTTTTTTACATCAACTTGATTTGGTTTTGATATGGAAAAAATACCACCAATAACATCTCCTGTATTTTTTGAAGCGGGATTTGGCATATCAGCTTTCACTTCATCCAAGAGTATTTTTAATTTTTCTACATAAGTGCCCATCCTTCTTTCATCTTTGCTCAACAAGAATAAAGAATCGTCTACCAAAAATTTACCTCATTTGTAAGTCTATCAATTGTTAAATTTTTTCCCCCACATCTGTTTCTTTGTCTTCTCATGTCAGGTGTTATGTCCCTTGTCCAGCGCCTCAAAATGTATTGCTTTAGAATAACATTAATATCACGATTCTTGAACACACAGAATATGTGTCGACATAGAAACCCATATCGGAGAAAATGTCTACAAGAGCATACCACTGAACCATCTTCTATAATTCGTAGTACCTTTTTCACAAATACAAGAAATAAGAACTTTTATTGAATGACATGAGATTAAAAACTAGGCATGTGATTTTTCAAAAAGAATCAGATGTGATTTAAGATAAATCATATGTGATTCAACGGGAATCTCATGAGATTCAGTTGTAATCGCATAAGATTTGAATGGAATCTCATGTGATTCATGGAATCATATGTTTAATAAATTTTACATGTGATTTATCATGAATCTCATGTGATTCATCAAGAATCGCAAGGGATTCTATTTGAATTACAAGGGATTTTGTTTGAATCACAAGGGATTCTGTTGAATCAAATGTGATTTATCATGAATCTCATGTGATTTATCAAGAATCACAAGGGATTCTGTTTGAATCACATGTAGGATTCCATATGTAGCGTAGTGAAAATACCACAATCTCTAAAATTTGCTTTAGTCTTCCACTTAAGCTTAAGGATTCTGTTGAATCACATGTGATTCATGATAAATCACATGGGATTCTTAAATGAAAATCAATTCTAATTTGATTCAATTTATACTGTTCTCTTTTTCTTACAACAAACATTAAAATACACAAAATCACAAGTCATTTTTTACCTGTTGTACTATGTGATTATTTTCAACACAGAACAATACTAAAACATAATCACGAGATTCATAACAAAACAATTTTAAAATTACATGTGATTTTACATGTAACTTCTTCTATAACAGCATTTGGATTTGCAAATTCATGTAAAACATCTTCTGTATCTGATTCGAGTTCATTATCCTTTTTAAAAACATGTTTGTTCATATCCATGTTTTCAACAGCTTCCATAGAACTATTTAACTGATTTTCATTCATGTTCATATCCTGTTTGTTCAGATCCATGTTTTCATCCATGTTTAGATCTGGCGATTTAGATGATGGAGATGACCGACATTGGTTGTATATGTTTTCCGGCGAGGTTGTATATGATGGAGATGAAGCAGTGGTGGTTATTTGTTAGGGAGATGAAGCAGTGGTGGTTTCCGGCGTGATTTTTGTTAAGGAGAAGAAGCAGTGGTGGTTTCCGGCAAGGTTGTTAGGTTTCCGACGTGATATTATAAACTGAATCAGGTGGTGATTTTGATTATCCGGTGTGTGTATTTTTTGAGGATAGAGGAAGTTAAAAATTAAATGAGGGGTAGGTGTGTATATTTTGGGAATTATATATCATGGTAAAAATTAATATTAGCCATTGGATTGAAATGAGATCAATGACCAATATCTCCCTTTTTGTTCTTTGATCGGTATGTGTTTTTCATGGATCTCACCTCCTTAAGACATATATATAAGTTTGATTGTATAATGCATGTGATGAATTGATATGTTTAATGAAATATATATTTGTGGCTAGGCATATGGAACAATAAGACCGACCCCCCCCCCCTAAATACCCCCGCCACCCCCGCGCCCCCGAACCCCCCGGTAGGAAACCTCCACCAACTCTCGACGAAGTGCGTTCCAACAGCGCCGCCACCCGCATCCAATCCCCCCCCCACCGCTCCACAGAACAGCGAACCTACGCGCGCAGTAAATCCCGTAACCTGAACGACCACGACCCGCCCCATGTGACCGACAAACGGGCTACCCCGAGGCCGAACGTGTAGCTCCCTATGACGTAAGAATGACGAGAAGCAGGAACGACCCCCCCGGCGGGGCGAGGACGTATCGATTAGATCCCGAGCCGCTCGGCGAACCAACGCAGTAGGACAGGACTACAACACCCACCCAGTACAGATGCTAACCCGACCGACAACACGGTCTTCACACGCGCAAACGCGGCGCAGATAGAGCCTAGAACAGGAGAAGACGCCCCGCGAGAAAGAGCGAGAGAAAGCCGGGTGTCGAAAGTAGACTACGACCGATCCAAGAAAGAACCGGGCATCGAATAGAGCGTCCGGATATCCTATAGAGTTATGAGAGGAGAAAGTTCAGGAGAAAGGGAATAAAACGGGCTCCACTAGAAAACGGAGAGAAACCCCGGCATTAGACGTGAAGGCGTACAGGATGAGACGGACTTACGGCGCAACATGAACAGTAGAAACCCAAATTAACCCTCCGACTCGTTCACACTCTCCACGCCGCGCGCAGAAACCAGACTGTGCTAAGACGCCTAACGGACCGGGAGAAAGGTCGCACTCGCGAAGGATGAGCGCGAAGAGAAACCAAACACGAAACCCCCATCGCGCCAACTAATCGAACAGAGACTGAACCAGACGCAAATGGCCCTAGCGCTAAACCTGAGGCCCCGTGACGCGCATACGAGACTGACGTCGGGAGAAAGGCCGCGCACACGAGTGGGATGTGATACACGGAGCACGCCCGCTGACGGCCGGAGGCGGACGAACGTGAGCGACGCGACGCGCGACGTAAGGCCGACCGAAGGACGACGACTGAGCGCGAACTTCGAGGACCGACGGGACCCGATATGGTAAGAGAAATCGAAACAAAGGAGCAGAGACCGAAAGAAGAAAAAATCGAAGAAAACGACGAGACGCGCCGCTCTCCCCGCACGCCTCGCTATGCTCGCTCCCCGGCCCTCCTCTCCCTCTCTCTCCAAGATCCGCCCCTCCAGCTCCCCTCCTGCCCGACAGCGCCCTCCTTTCCTCCCTCTTCATGTACCCAGACCGCGCTCCCCAGCCTCCGTCTCCCCCCCTTACCCTCTCTTGACCCCCCCCTCTCTCCCTTGCTCCTCCCTTCTCTCTCTCCTGCCTTCTCCGTCATCTCTATCTCCAGCCAATCTCATTCCCTCTCCTCTGTCCTCCGGCTCATCTCCTGATCAATATAAACATCCCCTACTGTCTTCCCTTCATTCGCGGTCGCTCCCTCTCACTCCTTCTCCCCCTCCATCCTATCTCCCATGCGTCGCTGGCACATGCCCCTGCCTTGCCTCCAGAGACCTACCTGACGGACGTTTCCCTGTTCGCGCACTCTTACGTCGGTCCCCTACCGGCTCACGGTACTCCCAACGAGACCTCATCACATGAAACTCGCCAACCGCGCTGTATCCGGAAGACGCCTCCCCATCGCACTAGGCTCGTTCGGCTATCGACTGTTCTGCTCCAGATCCACGTGTCCACCCCCGCCCAGCGCAGCTGCTCCATACCACCCGCCTCCTCCCCCCCAATAGCTCCCTCCGACACATCTCGCCTCAGACCCGTTTCTCCCTTCCCTCTCCTCAAATTTGCTCTCCATCCGTCTCATCGCCTCCTCCACCTCCTCCGCTCCCCGTCTCCTCTCTCTCCCTCACTCTCTCGCTCCTAGACGTGCCGCAACTACAGGCAACAACCCCTGACACGATCCTACTCGCTCCCACTCTTCTCGGCCTCGCCCATCGTCCACTCTCCCAGCCCCCTTCATTTACTCGTCGCTCCTCAACTCCCCTCCTCCAGCCTTGCCCGCCATCCCCTCCCTCTCTCCCTCTCCGCGCTCCCCGCCTTCCTGCTTCCCCTCGCTCTCTTCTCCCCCTCTGCCTCTCTCTTCCCGAATACTCCCTGCTCCTCTTCCTACCCGCCTTGCCCTCCTCTCCCCACGTCGCTCCCATCTAGCCCTCTCTTTTCCCCCCCAACTCCCGTTCTCACTCACCCTTCACTACCCTCGCCGCTCATCTCCTCATTCCACTTTCTCCTCTCTCTCACGTCTTTGACCCGGCTGGTTGGATTCCATCCCCGCTCCCCCTCTCGCTATGATCTGAGAGCCTACGTAGCGCTCCCCGCCCTCTAGTCCGCATACTCTTATTCCCTCTTCCTTGCTTCCGTGCTCCTTCCTGCATCCACTCTCCGTCCTCTCCAAATTCTCTCGACCAGTCCTTCCCCTTTCTCCTTATCTTTACCTGCCCCTTCGTTTTTCCGCTTGACTTCTCTTTGGTTCTTCCCGTCATCCCTTTTTCTCCTCGGCCTCGCACCTTCCTCCCTAACACGCCCTCCCCCCTTCATTCCCCCCTCTCTCTCATCTCCTGCCCTCTTCCTACCTCCGCCTCCTCCTCATTTCTTCTCGCGCGGCGCCCGTACATCGACACTCCTCGCCCCGCTCCACGCTCTTACACTTGCCTAACTTCCCCGTCCTATTGTCTCCCCAGCCTCCCCACGCCTACCTACTCTCTTCCTCCCCGCCCCTCCCTGCTCTCCCCTCATCGTACCCACCGCGATCCCTTCTCCTCTCCTCCTCTTACATGCCCCCGTGTCCTGCTCACCTCCCTCTCTTGTGCCTTTCTCTTCTGTAGTGCTGTATCGTGCCTTCTCCCTGTCGTCTGCCCGTCGTCACCGCCCCCGAGACGTTCGCGGGCAGGTGCTAGCACCGTGGAGACGCCCTCTGGGCGTCCTCGGCGGTGACCTTTGCGGGAGAGCTGAGCGCGCCCCGACCCGGCCCCGATTCCGGGAGAGCGCGTACTATGGTAAGACGGAGCCGCGCACGGTATCTGCCCCGCCGCGGACCAATAGGGATCGACGATAGATACGTAGGGGGATAAATGACGATGAAAACCAGAGTAGACACGCACACATGTCCCCCCCACTGGATAAAGGCCGAGTGGAGTATAGACCGATCCTTCGACGAAGGAAGAACGCAGAAGCGGGGGGACGAGACTGGTTGTGAACGACGCTAGCGACGCTGCGCCCCCGACCGTTTACGGTGTGCTTGGGGCGGCTAGTCGTAGTCGTATTTTGGGGTGTGGTTCAAGGCAGGCGGCCGGTATTGTGGTTGGTAGTGGGCGACGACAGGAAGTCCGAACGTGCCTGTGCAAAGGCGCTGAGTACCGCGAGGCGAGACTCTCGGGGGCTGAGAGCCGCCTGTGGGACGGCGATGTAGCGTTTGCGGATGAAACGTGGTGAGAGAGAACCGACGGACCTACGAAGGCCGGCCAGAAAAGATATAATGAACCCCCGAAAGATAAGCAATGGGAAAACGATGAGAAATCCGCAACCGATGAGCCAGAGCTAGATCGCTACGAGCTAGGGACGTACCGAGGAGGGACGACGATTAGTTAGGTAAGACTTACGTAGTCCGCTATATACGGGGAGCGCGCGTTAGCTAATCTGTTCGCCTCGCCGACCACGCCCAGCCTGGGGCGTCCGAGCGATCTCCCCCTCTCTTCTCTTCTCGCGAGTCAGCTCCCGCGTTCCTTCATCTTCCTCTCCACTTCACCCCTCTTTTTCGTGCCTGCTCCTCCACTTCTCTATTCTCTTCCTTCCCCCCGCAGGTTTTCTCCCTCGAGACGATCCGTACCCGCTCACCTCCGAGCGCCTAGTAGCTCGACATAGCTGGGCGTCTTCGGTCGGCCTTACTTACGTTTCATGCGGGTAGGGCTCTGCCCACAGGCGTGCCTGACGATCCCCGACGTGTGAAACGGCGGGACGATGGGGGCGCAGTGTATATGCTCCTGGAGTCTTCTCTCTCTTGTCTCATTCCCGGACTTTCTCTACCTCTTAGCTCCCCTCTTCGCATCGACTTCGAGAACTAATTCTTACGTTCGCTTCGCAGCCGACATATCGCCCACTATCCGTCACTAGATGCGGGACTACTCTTTTTTTTGCGGACTTGTTTGTTCGCATGTCAGTCGCGTGCCAGGCTCGCTTGGCATGGGACCGAGCTGGGTCAGACCATTATCCCCAAAGAATATTTCTAATCGGGTCCCAACAAATGTACCAGTATTCCAACAACGTTGCCTCCCAACCACCACCTATGTTCCCCTCAAACCAAAACGCACACGATTGACGTACTACTGAGTACAGACCGACCGACCAAAACGCTCGACCAAAGCCCATCCGACGTTGTCGAGGTGCATGGGCGCCAAACCACCAACAACCTTGACCATATCCGGTGCCCAAGAACGGCAGTGTTAAGTCCACAAAAGAATTTATGTTTTTTTATCAGAAATTTTAAATCGATAAAACATTGCCGTTAAAAAATGAGTTTTTTGTTTTAATAACAATTCCAAGATTCAACGAGTACTAAAAGTATCTAAATGTAACTATACATAAAATTGTTTCAAACAAGTATATATTATGTTCGAGAATTTTAGAATCTAAATTTAACTAATTAAACACGCATATCACGAGGTACGTATCGGTAAAAGCATCAAAGGCACACAATAGTGATGAATAAGTAATTAACAAAGGGATCAGAACATGTTTAACCTTTTAGCAAGTAAACACACCCCTGCCTATTAATAAACGCATGGTGTATAAATTAAATTACCACACAAACTAAATAAGTACTTTTTTGTTTTACCAAATTAGATAACCTCTAAGGTGTAGAACCACACTACAACGGTCACCTGAGATACGTTAAGATGCTAGTCCTTTCTTCATGAATAAAACAACCGAACACTATGTTCTTGTTTTGGGTCTTATCGTCACACGATCAAATCAAATAAGAGGATATATATAGCAGCTCGTCATAACAAGGAGGAAAAGAAAACATGCATGTAATTACATGTGTATTACCATGCATGTATATCCATAAGAATGGTATTATATAACATCCAAATGGAAAAGTAATCCTACCATGCGAATGGTATATCCTGCATGAAAGTTCATGCGTAGGATTTATAGGTTTTTAGTGTTTCGCCTGACTTTAGGGTATGTATATCTTTTCTCTCACTCGAATGAATGAGGATGGAGAATATATATATATAACCCTAAGACTTGTTCTTCAAGTCATGCTCAAACACCTCCTCCTATTTGCTAGAAACGACACTCGGACCCCTTCTTCTTTTCTTGTTTGCCACAATTTATTATTTCGTGAAACATATTAATATAATTAATATACAATAAATATATTAATTACATTAATAAACGTATCCTCTGTGTATACGTGTGTGCCCCCATAGGCTCACATATTTTCGGCCGTATATTTATTTATGATATGGACATATCCCAACAGCTCCCACTTGGACATGTCACAAATAAATATAACAACATTGGTAAGCGTCTAGCAACACGCCAATGTTCCCAGAAATACATGAGTGTACTTTCGTAAAGTCACAGTTAAATGATTTATGAATTTACAATCCCTTTGTTTCCGATACCGTGTTAAAAATGGATATGGATCAAAGTCATTCCATTATTTAACGATTCTGTTTCTCGTATATATGATTAATCTAGATTACCAAAAATCATTGAGACATATCTACCTGAGTTTTTGGGTGCGGCCACACATACATCTGATTAACCCTACGAGGGGCCCAGTGGCATCATACTTCAACTATTGAAGGAACAAATTCTTTATTGACTACAAGTGCCAAGTCATATGCTTCAAAATCACTTCTGAAAATAGTCCTTATTAGCTACCTTATTCAGGATAACTTAAACTACATCAAGAAGGATTATCCACACATGCAAGACCTACTTGCATCTCAAGTCTAAGGATTTAGTAAATTAAAATCACTTACAAGATTTACTTAATGACGCCGATCCATAAAGTAATAATCTTGTCAGTTGGGGAAGTCCAATATTCATCTTATGAATATCATGTGAGTTTGGCGGACACATCCTTTAATATCCAAGATATCACCAATCACTCAGATTTGTCTTAGTTCAACTATATTCCCATATTGTTGATCGACAATGGACTAATTTAGAATAATACATTTATTATTCATGGATTTAAACATGCAAATATAGGACACAATTTATATTAAATATAACCCACATACCTCGTATCATTATCATTAATAAAATTGTCTAAAACATCCCTTATCCAAATACCAAATAGATCAAATGCATGATAGTTCTAGTTGACGAATCATGCCTCAAGATACGACGATCGTACTTGCTGACAAGGCATAGATTTCATTAATTTCAACTAGCTTTGATCTTTCGGAATTTTGAGAATACTTATTTCAAGAATTCAATTAATGAAGTTCTTGAATATGTATGATGATTGTTTGTTCATATATATCCAAATATCTCGACACACTATATCTCATAAGGTGTGTAACATCAACTATTGACACAATCATCTTCCACAGCTTCCAAAACTGTAAAGCATTCTTGTTCTTTAATGTATAATGCAACTATGCTCTCAGTCGAGCACAACTAGTCCACATGGTCATCATCAAAAATGAAATCATACCATGACTAGTATTGAGTGTCATCTCAATTCGATTTAGCATCCGTGTACACAAACAGCCCCATGCTTTTAAAATCCGTAAACAATGAGTATTCTCTTAATAATGTTTGGCACCTCATGAACTCCAAATTCATTGGTTTATTCTAATTGCACAACAAATTATTGCAATATATATCCTTAGATTTTTATTACTATGGACAAATCCATAATCTAAGAAGATTTCCAAATCCAAACATATTCTATTAAAATATTCAATTCAATGATTATCTAATAACTTTCGATTTAAATACCAATGTTGTCAAATCATCTTGCATTCATGCATGATACAACTATTTCTCTACACAATATGATGTACATAACGAATCCTTTAGTCTAACTTAAGATTTCATTCATGTTCCATCTTATCAAAAGATATGTATCCATTGAGACTTTCTAAATGGTATGTCAAATTGTGTTAGATTTATATACCGCATATGTTTATAGCAATAAACCTATTATTTCAAGATTGAAGCTTTAGGGTATTAAAGGTTAGTAGATCAATGTTTACAAGAAAGCGGGGTTAACACACGGCTTGTGAGACTTGTCGGTAAAGTTGGTTAAAAAGCAACTTGACAAGGTTTGTAGCAAGGTTAAAGAAGAATGGCTAGTATGAATACTAGGTTAAACATCAAAAAGCTTGATGGGAATATTGTACAAAAGCATGGAGGTTCTACTAACCGTCCTCGCAAAAGCAATCATTCAAGGAAGAGTTTTAAATTCCATTGTCATGTTTCATCTATATGAACACTAATATGACAATCAATCATCTTTATATAATTAATGCACATAGAAAGAATATTTAATCACAATCAATTGCTTGAGTATGATTAAAATCCTATCATAATGTATGCATTATGTATGTGTACAACATTGACCTTATGAGTTTGAAACCAAAAACATAACCACTTGGGTTTTTCTTCTCTTTTAAAACTCATTCTAATTTTACAGTCTAAACTGTTTATTTAAAGATCAATCAAGTTCCAAAATTGATTAATCTTATGGCCAGCAATCTTAATATTCATAGTTTTGAGTCTTTGTCAAATTCAAATTCAACAATGCCATATTAATGTTTACTCCATGATACCGAATTTACATACTAAAATACATCATTTAACAGGCTTCCCATGATCCTGTGCTCATATCCTCAATATTGGAAATAACATTATCATCAAGTATTTGAGGTATCCTTACGGATCTATGAACGAGAATTATATCATTATGAGGTTTAACATTTACATGTAACATTTACTTGTAAAGCCTCAGTATGATATTCACTAGTGTGTTTAGAAGGTTATGTATTTTGTATTTTTATCTCTTTCAGATCTAAAAATGCTCCCACTTGCTTTTTGTAATTAAAGACTCTTCTATAATTACTTAGCATGTAGAGTAGCAATTACAAGATACATTGACAGTTCCTGAGTTTAGTTTGTTAATATCATTCTTCATAAGACTCTTAACAAATTCAAAACTTCAATTCCTTAAGACTTAATGTGAGTCATCATATTTGATAATCATGATGGTGTCTTATTAACCTTCTAGGTTGGAGTCTTATTGAGTATATATAAGACATACTCAATTTCAAACCTTGACAGATTCGGAGGTGAAATATTTAAGTTATCAAAATCAAATAATTCCAAATAATTTGATTCAATACTCTAGACATACCATAAATATGTGGTATTCTATGAGTAATTTTATTGTGAGACTTTATCACAATCTTTTAAATAACTTAATACTCTTTAGGTCACATACTTATCAATTGTGTCAAACCAAATTGAATAGATAGTATTTAAAAACCTATTTGCATGCAATAATGTATACGGCTTTAACTATTTCAAGAAATCTATCAATGTTAACTATACATTATTTTGCCTTTGAACAATTCAAGGACTTTTGTTCATGTCATAGCCAGAAGATATAACTTACTTTATGTTATAAGTCTTTTAACAATTAACGGACTTAGTGTTTATTAATTTACAATAAACATAAACATATTTAACTAAAGTAATTCTGAACACCAACTCTTGGCTTCAGTAGTAATTTCAAGTTAATCAAGATTACTTCATTATTTGTGACATTCCAAGAGCACATAAACCTTTTACTTGAAGTAGTTTATAAATTAAGATTACTTCATTATTATGGACATTCCAAAAACACATAAACATTTTACTTGAAGTAGTCTTTAATTCATATCTCGACATATTGTTTCTTACCTTACGGTCAAGAGAACCTTTAATCATATTGTTATTGTCATGTGTTGTACCTTGCACACAATAAAGATTTCTCCCACTTGTGCATGGCACAACATCATACATGTAGTCAAACAACACGACATTCGTTTGTTTATGTGGACAATATGATAGTGTCATAGATATTAGCTTTACAAGTAGATATAGAACCACTTTGTATAATAAACCATGAGTGTCTATAGTCGGAAAAGTATATATTATTTCAAGATAAGCAAGAAATAATCTAGGTTACTACCAAGATTAAAACCTTGTAGCTCCCACTGAATTTGACAGCATCACATGAATGTCTTGTTCAGAAATAAATCGCGATGCTCCCACTGGATTTGACAACATTGGAAGTGTTCCATAACCAGTGAAAACAAACAGTGATCTATGTATTTTCCAACTCTCTTTGAAATCTTAATTAGTAACATTTACTTGGATTTCAAAAGTTCTACTATGTAGATGAGGGACTATCCATCAATGCTATTGATTAACTTGAAAATTGGGCATGCAATTTCCTCCTTAATTTGGATTAAAACAAACAACTAGATACATTATCCTAGTTTGCCTTTATCACTTTTGCGGTAATATTGGTATTTCCTAATCAAGAACTCATAAAACATCTTACATTAAGATGTTATCATTTTGATAGCTTTAAGAACATATTCTCTAGTTATCCAAATGTCTTATATGTTTCAAAGTATTCACCACCGAATAAGGGTGATGAAATCTATATGAAAATATAAGTCATGCAATATACTTAACTTTTAAGTTTGCTATGAGTTTGATTACATTAGGACAATTCCTACGTTCCTATTATAACTTTCCGGAGCAAGAAAGATTATAGGAATGAGTCTCTATGTTCCTTACAAGGAAAGGAGTCTCAGTTTGACTTCTTCAAAGAAGAAACAAACCATTGTTTACGGTTTTATCGTTGCATAAATACTATTAAAAGAATCGCAAAATTCAATTTTAGTATCTTCGATAATATTCCTTGAAGAAAATTAACTACCCACGTTTATTCAGATAAACAATTAATTTCCTAAGGTTAGGACCCAACTTGACATACCACCACCACATCAGTTGATCTGCTATGGATGGTGTATTTAAAAGGTAATCAACGATTGATAGTTCACAACTATTGCAACTCCTAAACCATATGGGACTTACTTAATTACAATAATATCTAGTAAGCATGTTTCATCTCATCTATGCCGCGTGTTAAAATGTTTAACCACAACATCGCTAAGTCTTCCAATCAAAAACTGTGATTATGTAACACTCAACGTCTCACGAAAAAGTGTATAATCACCTTGGGATTGCAAATCTACATACGTCTCACGCATAGTAAAGAGCAACCTACAAGTGTTCTTACAAATTGGATGGCAACAACTTAGTTGAAAAATGGTACTTTATTTGACGTGTCAAATATGTACGAAAAGCATGCATACATCTTCGTATTATTGATTTTAATAAAAACTTTCTCAATTAAGTAATTATTACGGTATCACCCATTATCATCCACATCTAATGCATAAATAATGTTACTTTAAAAATTGACGATTCAACGTAATTTTAAATATAAAGATTTGCTATTTATCGCGAGAAAAGATTATAGAATGATTAAAAATCATTCAAATCCTAGATCATTCGCGGCTTCCTAAATAGTATACAAGGTAAGGAAACTACAACGTAGTCCGGTATTATATGGTAATGGTATCTACAAGACCGAAGTCTTGATGAGTCTCCCCGAACCCTATCCTTGCAACTAAGTAGTACTTTTGCAAATTACGTCATTGATGAAAAAATTAAATCTTTTATTTGAAAACCACATTATGAACTATAAATAGTCCATAATAAATCTGATTTCATATTTATTAGTCATGTTTATATTTTATTTTTGGAAAAACCCTTTTGTTTTCTCACAAGTCAATACTTAAAACAAAATAATATAAACAATCAACTAATACACATAACATTTATTTAACCACTTAACAATTAAGTCATGCAACAATTCTTAACAATTAACACATGCAAATATTAATTATGATTCTAATTATCTAATAATTAGGTATATATTTATATAAGGCTCCTTCATCCAATGAATCTGGCCACATACATCGATATAATCGATTGCGCAAGCTATTTATAAATGTATACCACATAGCACATAAAAGTTGATAGAAAATATTAGTCGACTTCAGGCCCTGTGCGGATATAGTTAGGGTCTTCCCCAGCCTTAGCAGTAAACTGCAAAGTTGTAGCTTGCTGAGTCGCGGATCTACCAAAAAAAATTTAAATTTTTTCGACATTCGACGAATATTTTATAAATATTTTCGTAACAGTGTGTCTAACAATCCGAAAAACAAAAAAACTTCAACTTTTAATGTCTATATATTAACTAATCATCAAATTTGCATTTTCAACCAATTAACAATTAACAAGGTTTCATATATCAATCCATGATAAACTTGCATGCATTTATCACGGATAACAAATTAACAATTAATTTTCAATAAAAAATGATCAATTAACAATTCAATAAAGATTGAATCTTGATGCACAAAGATCGAATCTTTATGCATAAAACGCCCAAAGGGCTTAAAAAATTAATCAAGAATCCTAATTTGTCAAATTTTATTACTTTGTAACTACAAATTCATATACGATGGCTCGTGATGCCACTGTTGGGTTTTTACAACTAATTAACCATATTAATTAACACGAGTACGCAGCGGAATAAATAAACACGTATAGAATATGTAATCAACAAATGGATCAAAAACGCGTACCTTTTAGCAATTAACAAATACATCGTCTTGAATATACGCGTGTGTATAAATCTAAGTGGAGTGATAGAGTATATCAACTCCTATAATTGTGGAGTGATAAGTACAAATATATTTAGTCAATATTATCTAATAATGCTAGTCCTTCCTTCACGAATAAAACAACCGAACACGATGTTCTTGCTATTGAATCTTGTCGTCACACGATTAAATTCCACAAGGGAGTAAAACTGATCATCGTATGTAAATGGTAAAAGAGAATCATTGTTTCCATGCATGTATTATGTATATATCTTATGCATACGCATGTGTACGCAAATAATATATAATCATACAATAGAAACAAGATTAAGGGATAAGAGATGTGCGTCATACGTAGGAACTTTTTAGGGATAAGTATGTCGTTTAATATAATGATCTCCTAAAGATCATTATATAGTCTAATAACTTAGTCTCCAAGTCATGCTCAAACACCTCCTCTTGTTTGCTAGAAACAACACTTGAACCCCTTATTCTTTTCTTATTGCGATCGGTCACAACCAACACCTCACGTGTTTGGTTTTCGTAATAACAAATTCCTCACTTGTTAATATCTATTAATTATTATCAAACGTCTAACGTTATAATTAACGACCGTTTAATTATTTCGTGAAGCATATTAATATAATTAATAAATATATTAATTACATTAACAAACGTATCCTCTGTGTAAACGCGTGTGCCCCCATAGGCTCACGTAATTTCCGGCCGTATATTTATTTATGATATGGACATATCCCAACATAATATACCCTCGTTTTCTTTTGATGTTCTTTTCAATTTGAAAGACCATGAACAAAAACCTATATTTTCCAAAATATATGACCCGCCACCCTCACCACCACCGCCACCCACGGCCGTCATCCACCGATGCCACCCACCGCTGCTACCTATCACCTCGATCCCCATATCTTTCTATACCCTCATCGTGACCTTTATCATCTGGTTTTCGCTTTCGATGATTAAAGCTATCACTGTAGACCTTATCGAAATGATTTTTGGCTGTTTGGAAGTCGTCGCCTTGCATGAAGAGAACTGATTCCATACCGGTTCGACCTCTTCCAAGAAGAGCGAGAAATGAAGACACGTCTAGGTCGGGGTGACTGGAACGATCAAGCATGCGTGTGTTGTCATTATTATTCACAGCAGCAAGAACCACATAAAGTGTATGCTTCTTAAATCCTTGTTGGGTACCTAAGTTAATCACATCAACGTCTACACCCGTCTCTTTAAACTTGGTTCCAAGACATGTATACTAACCTAAGTTGCACGGGGACGGAAACGGGGACGGGGACGGGGACGGGAACGGGTACGGGTACCGGGAAACGGCAACTTCATAAAATTCAAGAAACGGGTACGGCGGGGAAACGTCTATGTGTTTTATAATATTGTAGTATATGGCAAATTGTTTTTAAAAAATATTACCACGGACATTCAATATTCTCAAAAAAAAATTTAGTTATAATCATCAAGTAAAAACTTTAACTATCCATATTGTCTTAAAAACTCTTATTCTATCAATTTTACTCACTTTCATAAATCAAAAACTCCTAAAACTCATATTATTTGAAAACTATTATCAATGTACAAAACGCAGAAATACAATTTCGTTTACAATTTAAAATTGGGTACAAAAAAAGTGGAATATAAAGGAATCCAAAGTACAAAAAGTAACAGTATATTATATTGGGAGTATCATAATATATGGGTTCTTTATCCACTCCTAATAATATATGGCTCATGCTTTATAGAAAACAACATCTCTTCTATTTATGTCATCTTCCTCACCTTCTTCATCAATACATAGTTACACACTCTGCAACGACCAAGGCACCAAGGATACCAATGGAAAATTGTTTCTTAATGCAAAGACGTTTTTCAACAAGTACGAGCTTCTATCACTGTCAGGCATCATTTTATTATCACAACAACATTTTTATTAGATAAAACCATGGGAAACGTGACTTTTTTTACCAGAAACGTTTCCCCAAACGTTTCCTAGACAAGGATCGGCGTACCTTAATTGAAGAAACGTTTCCACTTTTCTAGGGGACGTTTCCCTGGCGTTTCCCCGCGTTTTCCCGTTTCCCGGCGTTTCGGATACGCGATACGGCATCCTGGCGGCGTTTCCGTGCTTCCTAGATACTAACTACTAAGGCACTGTACCTTATAGATGGAATACTTACCTAGATAATAAGTATCAGGATTATTATAGTGAGTATCCCAAAGAGGACTGAAAGCCAAGAAAGAAACAACAACAGATACATACATAAGTGAACATACTAAATAAAAGTTTGATTAATAACTACTAGTAATAAGTAGTAAGTATGTGGTAAAAATAGACATACCCTCCGATAAACGCAACCATCCTTGAAAGCACGTAATTGTGTATGTCCATGATATCGTTGAGGGCACTATTTACAAAGATCTCGCCTTGCATACATATCTGTAAACCTGAGTAACAAATAAAACTTGATAAATATACATGCATACAGATTAAATAGCTAAAGCCATAATCAACAAAGTAATTAAAGAAGAAGCTACTTACGACTAACTATCGTCATGATATCTGAAATGTCATTAGTGTTAAGTCTGTAAAATGGATAGTAAACTTGATACAAGGTCGCCAGTTATATATTTTATTTGTAAACAAAACTTTATTTGGAACTGAAGCTTACAAACAGAAACATATGCTAGATGTTGAGATGTTGAATTATTTGAATAAAGTCCAATTTGAATAGTTGGGTCGCTAAGCCATTCGAACTTTTTAGCCAGTCTAGTTTTTTTTTCTTTCCTCTTGGTTGTTTGTTTTTGCTTGGTGTTGTGGTATGTACATTCTTTTTCCTTGTTTGGGCTCTTTGAGTATATATTTATACTTTTTTTTCCTTAAAAAAAAATAAAAAAAATATTTGATTTTATCGGTCAATTGCCATTATCTTCAAAGTATATACTACTAATATATTATGCAATGGTTAATCTATAAACGAAAGTAACATTAATTTGGTAGTGATGTGATAGGAATTCACAACTTTATAATTGAAGAAAGGTGAGGGTGGTGGGTGGTGGGTAGTGGGTAGTGGTGGCGGTGAGGATGATGGCGGTGAGTTGCAGCAATAACAAGAAGAAAAAGAAGTGAGTTGCCAATCTTGTCCTTAAAACTAGGGGGTGTCTATGGTCTTAGAACCGGATTGAACCGGACCGGAACCGTAAGAACTGAGAACCCAAAATAAGGAAAATGTGGAATCGAGAATCGCCTCAAGTTCTTCGGTTTGGTTCCGGTTCCAGTACGGGAATTTTTGATAATTCCCGACAAGAACCATTGTGTTTAAAATATTCATTTTTTTTATTTTTCAATCGTTTATAAATGACATACTATAACAATGCAAACACACACAAAAATGTCTTCAACAATGAAAATCGTTTCAATAATTCCAATAGTTCAAAATAGTGTGAACAAAAACACAAAATGTAAAAAGTATTTCAAAAGTATCAAGAACATGCATTTGTGTTTCAATAGTGCTAAATAAAGTATAAAGCACAAGCATTTGTGTTTCAAACCTCGAATTTTTTACATAATGTGTAGTGTTTTATTTTTATTTACTTAAAAGGCTACATGCTCTACATAATGATCCAAATAAACCACATAAAAATTCATATTTTTCAAAAGAACGGTTCTTTTCGGGAACTAAATCGAAAAAAAGTTGATTTCACGGGCGATCTTGCAAAACATTGCAATATTTGGCTCGTTTTGTTCGCAATTCAAAGATCTTTTCAATGGTATATTTTTACGAATGAATCGATAGATATACGTTTTATATTTAATAAATAAAGTTTGTTATATAAAAAGTCATAAATAGTTAAAAGTTCAAGGTCGTTTTAGTAACTTTTCGCATAGCTCGAGGTGCGTTTTGTAAGTTCATTTATTTTTAATTGATTTTCTCGGAGTTTGTGAAAATTTATTGTTTTAAGCGATAGGATATAAAGACCCTTAAAAACACCATTCGTACTCCTTTGTTTTTCATTTTTTTTATAATTTTAGTTATATTATAAAACTGAAAAATGGAAAGTGAGGAATAAAAATTATGAAGTTTAACAAATCAAAAGTATTAAAATGAGAAAAAGTAAAAAATATGAAATAAATCACGATAAAAAAAAACTATGTTAGACTG
Source organism: Tanacetum coccineum (assembly GCA_026074375.1). Taxonomy (NCBI): domain Eukaryota; kingdom Viridiplantae; phylum Streptophyta; class Magnoliopsida; order Asterales; family Asteraceae; genus Tanacetum; species Tanacetum coccineum. The sequence continues at coordinate 21,861 of BQNB010013636.1, forward strand.
TAAACATGAGAAAAAAAGAGTATAAGGTACAAATATTAGTGGGGCAAGAGAAATCTTTATAGTAGGCTAGTATAGACGTGCGCAAATCGGTTAACCAGATCGGTTCGGTTTGAGTCAAACAGGAACCAGTTTCGGTCAACACGGAGCCGAAACCGGTTTGCCCAAACCCTGAACCGGTTTGGAACCGGTTTCTTACCGGGTTGAGCCGAAACCGGTTTGGAACCGGTTCGGTTCCGGTTAACCACTAAAACCGGTTTGACCGGGTTTTTTTTTAAAATTTTTTTTGGTGTTGTTATACTATAAACTGATTAACCTTCAACTTTTATTGAATACAAACCATAATATTACATAAACGAAATACAACATAAAGGAAATACATAAAGGAAATACAACAAAAGATTAGGAAATACAACACAATACTAGTAGTAAGTGTAACCATGTGACATAGACCCTCCCTCTCCGGTTTGGTCATCTTCGGCTCCGCTGCTCATCATATAATCACGACGTCGTTCTCCTGAAGACAAAGAGCCATCGCTACTAGCATCTAACGCAATTTCTTGATCGGTAAGTTGAGTGGCTTCATTTTGTTGCACCTCGTCATTAAAGACACCTTCTTCAACGTCTAAGGGTAGTTCAAGAGGAGAGGTGTTTTGTTTACGCTCCTGAGCGTCTAAGTGATCCTTCAAGCACATGCACATCTCTAAAGACTCCGGAGTTAGTCTTGTTCTTCGGATTGTCAACAACCTACCACTTGTTGAAAATGCTGATTCAGATGCTACCGAAGAAGCTTGGACACTTAATATATCCATGGCCATGCAGGATAGAACAGGAAACTGATTTTCCTTTGATTTCCAAAACCCCAATACATCATAAGATGCAAAGTCCTTGGGCTGAAGTCCTGAGACAAAATCTGTTTTGAGATATTGCTCATACTCGGAGGACATTGTAGGATCACCCCTTGACTTTTTTTTTTTTATGTTGGTTTAAACCGTGTAGCAAACGAGCATAAGGATCACGACTCACCCCCGATGAAGAACCCCCACCACTTTCTAAAAAGATAAGAAAATCTGATAAAGTAAATTCCCGGGACCCATTTTTATCCAATAAAATCCGGGTCGGGTCCAAACCGGTTCCAAAAACCGGTGGCGGCTGAAAAAAGCCAAACCGGTTCCAAACCCCCGGTTTGGCCGAAAACCGGAACCGGTTTGGTCAAAACCGGGTTTGACCGGTTCGGTTTTCGGGTTGGAACCGGTTTCCGGTTTGGGAACCGGTTTTTTTGCTCACCCCTAGCTGAGGTACAAACGACTGATGATAATGTATCTGCTACAGGACAACAGCATACTGAGCAACCTGAATTCAATAATGAAGGAAAAAGCTTTGCCTCTGTTGAAGTCTCCAATGGAGATGTTGGGTAGTAAACACCCGACAAAATACCGTAGCATTTTGAAACACTTAAAGTAATGGGTTTAACCGATTCAATAAGAACCCATATTCTATCCGGAAATTTTTTAAACCTTCTACCTTTCTTATTGACCAAAAATGTCATGAAAAAATACGCAACGTCATGTTTCTGTTTCAAACCACTTTCGAACATTTCAAAAGTGGAGGTTCTCGTGTATCAACGTCCCAATTTGGTGAATAACAAGGTTTTTCTGCATTCGTTAAAGACTTTATATAGCGTTTTTGGAATTTTATCACCAGATTTCGAAATATCTTTTAATCAATTTGTTGTGAAAGACTTTTCATGTGATTAATTATGGGGACCTTTTTAAATCAGCTTGCACAACCAAGTTATGATGTGTGCAACACAACGGACTGTGCGATTAAAACCTACCCCCCTTTGGTGGGTCGTATTTTTAATTTTAGTTTATCCATGGCTCTTGTGTTATTGCTAGGATTGTCTAAAAGTAAAATTGACATAATTTTTTCTTTCAAACCATACATGACAAAGACTTTCTTTCTAACATTACTACTTCAAGTTTGTACCGATAGTGAGCAGACGAAAAACTCTTCGAGACGAAATGACCGGCATCATCATTGCCAAGTACTAGTTCAATCCAATGTGCGGTTCTCACACATGTAAGAAACGGGCAAATGATAAGGAGCGGATCATATGTCCGTGTTAGGTTGTCCCCTATATTTAAGTTAGCAAACCCATCTATTGTATGGCTTCGTTTAGCAGCTAACCTGAATAATTTCATTGCATAGCGCGTTTGAGAGTAGAACGATTACCATGAGTGATATCTGGTTGCATAGTGTTTGGAAACAACTCGTTGTCTGCTCGTGGTCAAAGTGGTTGAATGTAACCCCCGTTGAAATCAACCAACCCGTCGAATTGTTCTCGAAGGAAACCGGATTTGAACATGAAAATTTGCACATCTCTTCCCTATCGTACGTTTTGCCGCTTCGGATTCTGATAATTCTGCTGCGCCTTAATACTTCACAATGCGGACATGACTTTATTGATGCTTCAACGTGTGTGGAACCAATCGACAAGAAATTAAGCAAGATTTGCATGTGCTTTTTTATGACCGTTGTCATAATGCACATTGTTGAGGGTCTTTCCATATTTCATGGTTTCGAGTGGTTTGTATTGATTTCACGAATTCCCAGTTGACTTGTTGAACCAACACCGGAGTAGCTGAGTCTGAGGCGGATTGACTTGCCTTGAGGTGGATAGGTTTGTTTTTGCTTAAGAAGGATCTGTATGTATGTAAGTTGTGATTTAAGTTGTTATACAACACCCTTATTTTTTTTTAGGATAGACAAAATTGTATATCCTATCCGTTATCCACAAGAAATCTAAAAAGATAAGAAATTGATTATAAAGTAAATTCCCGGGACCCATTTTTATCCAAAAAAATCGGGTCGTCCTCGGGTTTCCAAACCGGTTCCTAAACCCGCGGTTCCAAAAACCGGTTCCAAATCCGGTGGTCAAAAACCTGGGGTGGCGGCCCGGAAAAAAAAAGCAAAAACGGTTCCAAAACCCCCCCGGTTTAGCCAAATAGACCGGAACCCGGTTGGTCAAAACTGGTTTGACCGGTTCGGGTTTTCGGCGGCTGCATGAAACCGGTTTCCGGTTTGGCAACCGGTTTTTTTGCTCACCCCTAGGCTAGTAGCACCCTTGTTTTAATATTCAAACTTGAGATTTCCTAGACATACTGCTAAATGTATATATCTATTAATTTAACATATCTTAAGGCTGGATGGTATGGTGATGCAAAACTCACCTTCCACTTCAGCGTCATATCAACTTTTCTCTCTCCTCTCACTTAGTTCATTACAAGTCACCTTTCTATCGTAATGGTCACCAAAAACTCACCTTTCATTAAAATACATACTTTATATAAAATATACTTCACTAAATACCTCACACACACTCACAAACGAAATAAAATACATTAAATCAAAAAGGGAAAGCCCACAATTATATAACTCACGTGATGATTTACGCATCACTCTCTCCTCAGAAAACCTTAACTCACACGTGAGTTTTAACGGCAGGAATAAGATGCGAAAGGTAACCTCCACTCCGTGTAGCCTAAGAAACAAAAAAACTTTATTCAAGTTACACATTAGCTTTATTATGAAAATATAATAAGTTATCTCATACTCAAATAAAATATGCTTCTTAGATATTCGAGGAAAGTTTGAAGCATACATTGAAACAAAAATCATAGTGAAACCATTTTCAATGTACACACTAAAATACTAGATTTGCCTTGGTGTAAAAACCTCTTCAACTCACACCAAATTCCATGCAAGTTTTGTGTACAAGATTTCTTGGTGCAAGTTTTACCCCAAATTTGGCGCTACAAAAAACCTTCACACTAAATTATATCATAACCATTTTGCTTTATAACTAGAGTGAAAGTATAAAATTATGTTTATTAAAATATATCAATTATAAAGATCTCATCAATATATTTAAAATAAGCTCAATATTGACATATGTTAGATATGAATAAACCTCGTAGTTATAATCTTATTAATGACCATTATTTATATTGGTGAAACTCTAATACTCTAAACTCACAAACGGACTTGGGTCTATTTATTCACTAATACTTTCCCGCAGTCCGAGCGGCGAAATCGCAAAAGCTCGGACTGGAGTAGTAAACTAGAAAGACAAAACATTAAAATAATAAAAGCATAACTTGATGAAGACATCCGACATCAAGCGTCTTCAAACAATCTTCAATCTTGAATACTCGAACTGATAAACATGGATAAACCAATATAACCGAAGCACGGACAAAAATATACGATTGTGTGGATTTGTGATCTTAGCACAAATCACCAACACAAATCATGATTATGTGGATTTGTGACCTTAGAATAAATCACCAACACAAATCACAGTTATGTGGATTTGAGACCTTAGCACAAATCACCAACATAATTAAGAATAAACATACGATCGTGTGGATATGTGACCTAACACAAATAAAAACAAACAAACGAATGTAGGTTTTTTTGTGGTGGCTAGGGTTTTGAGACAGAAGATAGAGAGGTTTGATGGGGCGGTATAGAATTGTCGACTTGATAACCGATTAGGTCTCAAGATTATACATGCTCATGATACCATGTTAGACAATGAAAACCCCGTTGGTATAATTTATTAATGACCATTATTTATAATGGTGAAACACTAATGCCCTAAACCCACAAACTGGGCTTGTGCCTATTTATCCATCTAATACTCCCCCGTAGTCCGAGCGACGAAATCGGCGAAAGCTCAGACTGGAGTAGTAAACTAGAAAAAGAGAAAATAAAAAAAAACAAAAACAAAACATTGACGTAATAAAAACATTAACGTAATAAAAAAAGGAACCGGCTCGTGACCGAAGCACGTACAACAATATAAGATTGTGTGGATTTGTGACCTTAGCACAAATTACCAACACAAATCATGATTGTGTGAATTTGTGACCTTAGCACAAATCACCAACACAAATAAAAATAAACAAACAAACAATAAAACAAATATAACTTTTTTTTAATTTAATTCAACACATAATAATAAAATCCACCATAGATCGTCGAAACACCACAGCTACCACAACGTTGTTGATCTCGAAGTATATGTGAACCGAATATGTGTTTGTGATTCCTTGTCGAATGAGTTTACAATACATGAATATATAAGAAACATACAAGTGGGCTAAGCCCATTATAATGATCCGCTAACAGCCCCTCGCAGTTTGAGCGGAAGAGGAACAAACACTCAAGCTGGAGCGAAACTCATCAAACAAAGTAGTAGGTAAGCCTTTTATGAAGATGTCTGCATACTGATAGCGGGATGGAACATATTGAACACGTACATGACCAATAGCCACCAAATCACGAACATAGTGAATGTCAATCTCAATGTGTTTCGTGTGTTGATGTTGCACGGGATTAGAGGAGAGATAGACAACACTCACATTATCACAGTAAACAATCGTAGCGATTGAGAGTGGTGTATAAAGCTCACGCAATAGATTGCGTAACTAGCAAGTCTCAACAACTCCCCTATACTCAGCTTCAGCACTTGATCGAGAGAGTGTAAATTAACGCTTAGAAGACCAAGATAGAAGATTGTTTCCAAGAAAAATACAATAACCTAAAGTAGATCGGCGTGTAGTAGGACAACCAGCCCAATTTGCATCTGAATATGCTACCAAAAAGGATGTTGAGGAGGAATAAAGTTGTAATCCATAGTCCAAGGTCCCCCTAACATAACGTAAGATCCTCTTGAGAGCAGAGAAATGCGGCTCCCGAGGATCGTGCATAAAAAGACAAACATGTTGAACAACATAAGATATATCCGATCTAGTAAACGTAAGATACTGTAGAGCACCTAAGAGACTGCGATATAAAGTAGGGTCAGAAACTGGATCACCATCAGCTGTAAGTTTGGTGTCTGTGTCAACAAGAGTCCGACAAGGGTCACAAGCAAGCATATTAGCACGCTCAAGAACCTCAGTAGCATACTTTGATTGAGAGAGAAACATCCCCGAAGTATTACGTGTCACAGAAATGCCCAAAAAATAATTAAGAGGGCCAAGATCAGTCATGGAAAACTCCGCATGCAAAGAAGCAATAACCTGCTGTAGAAGTGTGGTATATCATCAACATATAACAATAAATAAGAAGTATCCGATCCGTGTCGATAAATAAAAAGTGAGGAGTCACACCGACTGTGGTGAAACCTAACACGAGCAGCAAACCTCTGAAACCAAGCCCTAGGAGCCTGTTTAAGCCCATATAATGATCTTTGCAAAAGACAAACATGATCAGGATGGCGAGGATCCCGAAAGCCAGGAGGCTGATGCATAGAAACGGTCTCAGATAAATAACTATGGAGAAATGCATTCTTGACATCAAGGTGATAAACATGCCAATGTAGAGAAATAGCAAGACTCAGAACCGTACGAATAGTAGCCAGTTTTACAACCGGGAAAAGTCTCATCCACATCAATACCTGTAAGATGTGTACAACCATTCGCCACAAGGCGAGCCTTGTAGCGGCTAAGACTACCATCTGCATTATGTTTGTGTCGAAAGAGCCACATAGAACGAACAATGTTCGCGTTCGGTGGCCGAGGCACAAGAATCCAAGTATTATTTTTAATTAATGCATTATATTCATCTATCATAGCACTATGCCAATTAGGGTCACGAAACGCATGGGTGTAGGATTTTGGAATTGGTGAAATAGTAGACACATTTAAAGTAAAACATTGAGTAGGACGGTTAGAACCAACACGGAAGCGAGTGACCATGGGGTGAGTCAACACGGAATTGGGATTTATGTTTTGGGTCGGTTGAACCGGAGTAGTGGACTGGTTATGAGCTGGTGGGTTTGAAGACGGTTATGGGCTTGGTGAAGTAGCAGATTGATTGTGTGATGTGGAGCCGCGAGTAGCAACTAGTGACAGAAGAGTTGTTGGGCCATGGGTGGTATTGGGCTGCGGAGTTTGTGATGGGTCGTGTGGATTGACAACAGTAGGAGTGGGCGAAGGATGGTGAATTGGTTTAGCTAATAATTGTTGTTGTTGTTGAATATGGTTAATTGAGGTGTCTAGAAAAGTGTATGAGGGTGATGAAGTCGGAGTCATAGATCCGTAAGGAAATACTGTCTCATCAAAGGTAACATTACGAGAAAGGATTATCTTGTTTGTGTTTAGATCTAGACACCGATATCCGCGATGGTTTGTGGGGTACCCGAGAAAAATAGCCGGTGTGGCACGTGGTTCAAGCTTATGATTGGTGTGTATGTGAGGGTAACAAAGGCAACCGAAAACACGAAGATCCGTGTAGTTGGGTGTGGTCTTGTAAAGGCGAGTGTGAGGAATCCCATTGTGTATGGCGATGAAAGGTAAAATGTTTAAAAGTTAGGCGGCCATATGGAGGGCTTCGACCCAAAAGTGGGTGGTAAAACGTGCTTGAAATAAAAGGGTTCGAATGAGGTTGTTAATGGTACGAATCATTCGCTCAGACTTGCCATTTTGTTGGGACGTTTTTGGACAAGAAAAGCGAATGGAAATACCATTAGAGGCAAATAATTGGTGTAGAGCATTGTTATAAACTCGCCCCCATGATCACATTGCAAAGATTTAATGTCACAATTAAATTGGTTCTTAACAAAAGCACGGAAATGAACAAATTTGGACAAGACATCAGACTTATTACGTAAAGGATACACCCATAAGTAATGCGAAAAATGATCTAAAAACAAGACATAATATTTAATACCCGTAATACTTGAAAGTGGAGATGTCCACAAATCCAAATGAATAATATCAAAAGGAGACTTAACAATTGTCTCATAATGCGAAAAAAGAAGTCACACGTGCTTGCCAAGCTGACAATCATGACAAAGCACGGGAGACTTAGTCTTATTACATGAAATGAAATTATTAGAAACTAAAGAACGTAACACATCACTTCCTGAATGACCAAGATGTTGGTGCCACGTATGCTGGCTAACAAGAAAGGCTTGAGGTGTGGTCGGGTTGGTGACGGGATACAGATCACCCGTGCTGTCACATCGGAGTAGAATTTGACGGGTCTAGAAACCCTTCACAAAAAAACCAAACTCATCAAACTCAACGATACATTTATTTTCACAAACAAATTAACAAACTGAGATTAATTTTTTTACAATATTGGGTGTAATAAGAACATTATTTAAATGAAGAGGTCGGTGGGGAGTATGCAAAGTGCTATGGCCCGTGTTGGTGACATGAATAGATTTTCCATCACCAACTAGAACAGATGGATACATGCAACAATTAAAAATAGTACTAAGATTTTTAGCAGAGGAGTTAAGATGAGAGGACGCATCGGTGTCCATGTTCCAAGTAGCATTGGTTGGATCTTGAAGGGTCATGGTGTTGAAAGCTTGAGGAAGAATTGTTTCCTGACCAGGTATCATAGACTGCTGAGCTAAACCATGAGCTATGCTTGTAATAAAAGCCTGTTGTTGAGGACTAAGCTGCTGTGTGGGCTGAATGTTAAAACCCGGTGGCACAACAGGCCTAGAGCCTAATAAACCAGACTGAGTAGAGGTCATGTAATTGGGTTTGTCCCATTAAAGGTGATAATCCATATTGGGCCAACAAACTATTTTGGGCTTATAGAAGTGCTAGTAGCTGTTGTTGTCCACCTAAATTCATTCCACCTGTACCAAGCCTACTGGACACTAAATTTTAGAAGCCTGAGTTGGGATTGGAGGTTTGAGTACTTGTGTTACGTGGGTTTGTATTGGAGGCAGTGGCATTAAAGTTACTGCCACGACTTGAATCATGGATGAATCGACAATTGTTACCCCAACGACAAAAGCCTCGACCAAAGTTGCGACATACATGTTGTTCAAAGTTGCGTGTGTTGTTACGAGAGTCACGGTTGTTATGTGAGTCTTGACCACGAGAGTTGTTTGTCTCGGTTAAGAGAACCTGTGGGGCAGATGATGTAGTGTTTGTGGACAACAATGAAGACTTGGAATTTAGCCTCATCTCTTCAGTTGTGACCTTTGACCGCATGGGTTCAAGGTCGGGAAAGGGGTCTTTATGAGCAATGACGGTCGTAAGATTAGCATATTTTTTGCTTAAGCCTTTGATAACATAAGTGACAATGTCATCATCCGTCATTGATGAACCAAGATCATTCAAACGAGTTACAATAGACTTAATTTTACGAAAATAAGCATCGACACTAAGATCACCCATTTGAATAACACGTAACTCACCTTTTAAAGCTATAGTCCGTGTACGTTTGTTGTCGAGAAAAATTTTCTCAACTTGATCCCAAGCATCTTTAGCCGTGGGAGGGTTTGCTTTGATTAATCTTCGTTGAAGAGTTGGAGCAAGGGTTAAGAATATCCATGACTTCACGATAGAATCAGCGGTTAGCCATTCATCCGTTGGTGGAGGGGGTGTAGAAGAGCTTGTAGGAGCACTTTGGATGTGCTTTAAGACACCAAAGTTGTTGCAATGGATCTTGAAAAAATAGCACCAAGATGAGTAATTTAACTCATCTATATCAAGTTTAACAGGACCAGGTTATTGATGTTGTGAACGGCATAGAGTTTCTCAACGAGGGTGAGGGTAGGAGGTGGTGGAGGTTGATCACCGTTGGTCATGACGATGGTGATGGATAGGCAGTAGAACGGCAGAAAAAGGGAGGGGAGGGAAGCTGTGGATCGGTGTTATATTTTTAGGGTTTAGAGGATCGGTTTTAGGCTGATACCATGTGAACCGAATATGTGTTTGTGATTCCTTGTCGAATGAGTTTACAATACATGAATATATAAGAAACATACAAGTGGGCTAAGCCCACAATAATGATCCGCTAACAATATAGCTTCCTTAGTAACATAACATCCAAATAACATAGACCTGTTATGCAGTATAGGGCCATAATGTATATAATGTTTTAATAAGAACAATAAAAAAATAATTAAAAAACCAATGATAACAGGATGGTGGTATTCATGCAATGGTAATTGATTCCAAAGAATATGAAGGCAGGAGATAAAATGGTGATTGGTATTCATGCAATGGTAATTGATTTCGGAGAATATGAAGGCAGGAGATATAAAATGGTGATTTTGAAGAATTATGGTTTTAGGGAGGATGTGACTCTGATACCACGTTAGACAATGAAGAAAACCCTGTAGGTATAATCTTATTAATGACCATCATTTATAATGGTGAAACCTTAACACCCCAAATCTACAATAAAAAAACCAATGATAACACACAACACAACAGCTTCTTCCTCTCTTTCACTATACATTCAAGAACTCTGACAAAATCTCAGGCAAGTAGGTTATATTCGGCAGTACTTCTGCTTAAGCCGTTGTACCCTGGGAAACAACCGTCCTAAGTAGTAGACGTGAACTGTTTTAAGGGAAACGTGTCCAACACGTGCCTCGGTTATGTCTTTTATGTTACAATGCTGATTCTTGTTTCCACTTTGTTCATATCTTTTGTTCATAGATTGCATATGTGTTTATCCATTATGTTAGATGGCCCTACTGGTGCTGCTGGTATAAAGTGTCTTTACCCAAAAAAAAAAAACCAATGATAACGGGATGGTGGTATTCATGCAATGGTAATTGATTCCGAAGAATATGAAGGCAGGATATAAAATGGTGATTGGTATTCATGCAATGGTAATTGATTTCGGAGAATATAAAGGCAGGAGATACAAAATGGTGATTTTGAAGAATTATGGTTTTAGGGAGGATGTGACAGTGATACCATGTTAGACAATGAAGAAAACCCTGTAGGTATAATCTTATTAATGACCATCTTTTATAATGGTGAAACCTTAACACCCTAAACCCACAAACGGGCTTGAGCCTATTTATTCACTAATAACATAGTAATAAAATATTTTTGCAAATTCACGTTTTCTGCACAAGTTTTTAAAAGATTATATAAACAAAAACATAGATTTTAGTTCTGCGAATAAAAATTACACGCTTTTAGTTTTAGAATACAACGAGTTGGAATTTAACCCGCGCGTTGCGGCGGGGGGCGAATAAAAGAAACTTGGGGGGCCTTTTTTTTTATTTTAAATTTATGTAAAAAAGTCGTAAACAATTAAAAGTTGAGGGTCCGTTTTGTAAATTTTTTTTTTACTTTGGGCCAGATTTTGGGCTAAATTTTTGGGCCGGTACTGTAGCACTGTAGCTAGCACTGTAGCAGCTACAGTGCCACATTTGTGAATTGTATATAAGAGTAATGCTTGAAGGTAGTAAAATGGTATGCAAAGTAAATACATTAAAAGGTTGAGAATAATGATTTGCCGTTGAAATTTGATGTAAACATTGGAAATGAACCATATTTGTTGTTGGGATATTCTCTTAGAAAATACAGTATACTTATAAAACTTTTTCTAAAAAGTATAATTTATCCAAACAGGAAATATCCAAACAAAACACGTGTAAATGACGGTGATTTTATGTGTGAAATGTGAAGTGTCTGGAAATTGGTCTTTAGTCCACTAGTATCACGGAATATACAATTCTAGTTCTTGTCAACGATCTCATATATCAGGCGAACTAATGTTAATAAGATGGCGCGATGCAATGGCACATAACATGTAATAAGACATTTTTTTGCCCTATGGCATAGGCAAACTGCACCACACATGGTGCCATAGCTATGTTATCTGGCATTTTGCCATCCCCATCACTTTAGTTATGCGATATTTTTGTTGGTTGTTCAGGAGAGTGTTTTAGCTACAGTGGTGTTATAGATTATGTGCTGAAATGACATGCCCTATAAAATTTATAAGGACAGACTGCGCCTAACTTTCTAATCATTTTCATTTTTTCGCGATAGTACAATAAAGTAACCGAGGTATACATGTGATACAAAATTTTGTGACTAGGTTAATCCTTTGAAATTCAAATTTTGACAAAAAAAAGTTTATGTTACGAAAAAAATCCACTGGGTTCTCGACGATTTGTTACGGAGCGTGACGCCGTGTGGCGAAGGCTACAACGACGATTTCAATATTTTTTGCTTAGCAATTTCAATACAAAGCAAACGACGTTATGTCGTTAGTTAACTTCTTGCTGTTTGAAAGTTATGACCGAACTGTGGGTGCGTTTTCTGTAAAATTAAGGATACACGACCTCTAGAATTTGACGGGTGTATGCGATGGGCGCATGGTGAGTGACTAGGTCTGAGGATAAACCTGCTTATGATATCACGTTAAATATTAAAATTCCTCGTAAAATATAATGTTTGTTCTCCTGTTATTAATAAAGAGTTAATTGTATAAATCGTCCCTGTGATTTGCCGTGTTTAACGAAATTGGTCCATGGAAACTATTTTTAACGGGTCCTCTCCCTGTAGTTTTGATCCGTATCGGGCTTGGTCCCTTGACCACTAACTCCGTTATGTTGATCATTAATTGCCGATTTAGATGGTTGAGTGACATGAATTTATAAGTGTTTCATAAATGGTCCTTGTGGTTTGCTGCGTTAATTTTTTCAATTTTTTTTGTTTTTCAATTTTTAATTATTGTTTTATTTCTTTTTTATTTTTAACATTTTATACGTTTATTTACCGTATTTTTTACGTTTGATACGTTTTTGAACGTTTTCATCCGTTTTTATCCTTTTTGAACGATTTTATATGTTTTTGTACTTTTTTCGTACGTTTTTTATGTTTTCCGAGTTTGTGAACTTATTTGTACGTTTTGATCCTTTTTTGTCGGTTCTTGAACGTTTTTATATGTTTTTCGTCCATTTTTGTATGTTTAGGTATGCTTTTTTATATTTTCCAAGTTTTTATATCTTATCCGTTTTCATACGCTTTCATCTGTTTTTATCAGTTTCTAGATGTGCAAAAACTTAGAAAAACACTAAAAAACGTATAAATAAAATTGGTTCAAGTATAAATAAAACCTTAAAAAGTGTATAAATAAAACGTAAAGAAAACTTATAAAAACGTACATACAAAAAGCGTTAAAAACGTATAAATAAAATCGGTCAAAGTAAAAGAAAAACGTTAAAGAAAGTATAAAAAACATACGTACAAAAAACGTTAAAATCAAGTATAAATAAAATCGGTTCAAGTATAAATAAAACGTTAAAAAAAGGGTTCAAGTATAAATAAAACGTTAAAAAGTATAAGAAAACATGCGTAACAACATATACAAATAGTATAAAATAAACATTTAAAAACGTATAAAGAAGGTATAAAAACGTATAAATAAATCGTTGAAAAAAACATGTAAAAATAATAATATTAAAAAAAATTAACGAATAGACTAAATCCGTAATATCTAACAAACTATATGGACCATTTACAAAACATCTATGAGGGTGGTTTGGTCATTTCAGTCTTTCAAACGGTCAAACTAACGGAAAAATCTGTCTAGAGACCAAACCCGATACGGGTCAGAATCACAGAGAGATGATCCGTTAGATTTTCTTTCGAGAGACCAAATTCGTTAAACCCGACAACCCACATGCACGATTTATGCAATTAACTCATTAATAAATTATAAAAATGTAAACTCTAACGGATATTAACCAGGATTAGACTTATTAACCAGAATTAGACTTGTCCCGACAAACATAATACTCTTTTAACAGTCCGCTCCTAGCTTTTACATCCTTTAATTACACATTTACACCATTATTCGTTACTCTTAAATGGGTCATATACACACACATGTATAGTAGTACACTACTTCGTCAATAAATGATAATTTTGGGTAAAAGCCAACATAATTGTAAATGTTTATTAGTAAATCTTTTTACATTTTTGTTATCATCATAAGCAGCTATTATAAATTTGTGTGTTATATTAAGAATGAGTAAATCGGAAGCACACACGCTATTGCACGTCTTTAATAAACCTTAAGTTTAAAGTTTCCAGAATGGTGACTTTATGAAAAAGTTTAAAATCTAACAAAGACTTTATTTTATGTTTTTATCCATAATCAGTTCTTATTTTATGAGTGATGTGAGATAAATATAAGGGAAAATTCGTCACTTTTGCGAAATTGAGAAAAAAATCGAAAAATTTGCGATAATTTTAGAAAATATCGCAAAATTTGCGATATTTTATAAAAAAATCGCAAATTTTAAAATAAATCGCAAATTTTCCCTTTTTTATCTTTAATTTGCGATTTTTTTAAGAAATATCGCAAATTTGCGATATTTCTGAAAAATATCGCAAAATTTGCGATATTTTATAAAAAAATCGCAAAATTTAAAATAAATCGCAAATTTTCCCTTTTTTATCTTTAATTTGCCATTTTTTTAAGAAATATCGCAAATTTGCGATATTTCTGAAAAATATCGCAAAATTTGCGATATTTCTTAAAAAAATCGCAAAATTTAAAATAAATCGCAAATTTTATTAAAAATCGCAAATTTTTTAATAATATCGCAATTTTTGCGATATATCAAAAATTTGCGATATTTTTCAGAAATATCGCAAAAATTCGTATTTTTTGAAATATCGCAAACTTGTGGATAAAACTTGCGAGATTTTCTGTTTTTTGCGAGATTTTCTTGCAGATTTTGGATAAAGCGTGTTATATTGTTATTTCTTGCTTAATTCCGTGTTTTTCACTAAAAAACTCAAAAAAAAATTCACAAAAACCTCAAATTGCCATGGAATCCGTCAAAGAAACCGTCAAAATACGTGTGTGTAAAGGAGGTGCATGGGAAAGAGTAGATGGTGCGTTGGAGTATATGCCTTTAAATTGTGTAAAACGTACACTAATTTTACCATTGTTGTCATCATATTCATGTTTACTAGAAGCGGTATCCGAGAGGCTAGAAATCGATGCTAATAGTGATTTTATGGTAACTTACAATTCGGATAATGATATTGTAGAGGTATGTGATGATTTGGAAGTCAATGAATTTATGGAATTTATTGTTAAAAGTAGTAGAATTGTTACGTTGTGTATTGTTGAGTCTAGTGTAAATGGTAGAGAATCATCAAATTCGGGAAGCAATCAACAAAGCAATTTTATTCATGCTACCCCGTTTGTAAATGTATATCAAACCGAATATCATGCCACACAAATTTGCCAAACACCAATTCCTGTATTTCCTGGTAGTGGTGATTTTTATCAAAATGTTACTTATCAACAAATGCATGGATTTTCTAGAAATCCTATGTATGTGCCTGGATTTCCTAGGTATCCTATGCAGGATCCTCAAAGTGATTCAGCTAATCGTAAACTAAAACAGGTTGTTGGTTCACCAAAAAACAAAAAGCCTAGTGTTTTTGGTAAAGTAAAAAGATTATCTGGCGAGGATGAGAGTAGTGAATCTGATGAGGATGCGGAAACAACACCCGTTGCGAACAAGAATTTTAAGGAGGATAAATTTTGGAATATGCCTCCCCTACTCAAAACGCCAGTCCTAGATATGAAGAAAAAAGGTATGTGTTCTGGAACATCTAGTCTTGTTCGTTTACATGAAACTTTTGATAGTAAAGAACAAATAAAAATTGTTTTGGGTAGAAAAGCTCTTGAAGAGGGATTTCAAATTAGATACCCAAGATCGGACCCTCAAAGGGTATATGCAAAATGTATTGTTGACACATGTGAGTGGATTTTTCGAGCATATATACCAAAAGACTATAAAAAGTTTTATGTAACAACTTTTGTCGACCATCATACATGCACTAAAACTCAAATTCATCCACATCATCGTAATGCTTCCCCAAAAGTACTTGGTCATATATTGAAAGAGGTAATGTCTGAGAGTAGCAGGATATATAGGGGGAAAGAGATTATGACAGATATGAATGCTAGGTTCAAAATTGATATTTCATATTCTCAAGCTTGGCGAGCTAAATGTTATGCTTTGCAATTGTTGAGAGGGACTCCTGAGGAGTCGTTTGCCGAACTCCCTTTGTATTGCCACAATTTGAAACTAAAAAACCAAGGGACTATTACACATATAGAAACTGACGATGAAGACAGATTTGAGATTTTTTTTCTTGCCATCGGTGCTGTGGTAAGTACTATTTCTTACGAAAAAATAAATTTATTATTCATGCTATCTATATATTATTCTAATTATTGAAAGATTTTTTATGTAGATACGTACATTTGTGTTACACATGCGACCCTTGATTATAATAGATGGTGCACATCTTAAAGGTGAATTTTTGGGTACAATGTATCTAGCGGTTGCAATGGATGGTAATAATCAGATTCTACCACTTGCATACGGAGTGGGAAAGTCTGAGACATTTAGATCTTGGGATTGGTTTTTGACGAAACTTAAGGAATGTATAATTGGTAAGCAAGATCACTTAACGATCATATCTGATGGAGCTGTATCCATTGCTTCGGCCATTAAGAATGTATTTCCAAATGCGTTTCATGGTCGTTGTTGTCGTCACTTGTTGATGAACTTACGTGAAAAGTGTCCTCGATTTATAAGTAAGGAAGAACTGTTTTGGAAAGCATGTAAAGCATATCGGATTTCAGACTTTGAAGAACGTTTTAGTACTTTACGTGATTGGTTGCCTAGTATCGCTAATAAACTTGATATGATTGGTCTTGAAAAGTGGGCAAGAGTTCACTTCCCCGGTATGCGTTATAATTACATGACCTCCAATAGTGCGGAATCAGTGAACGCCTTGTCTCGACATTCCCGAAAACTCCCGATTTGTATGATGATTGATTGGTTCATAAAATCTTTGCAGCAGTGGTACTTTGAACATCGACAAACAGCAGGTAAACACATACCATACTATGCTTATTTATATATATTTTTTATTTTTTACTCACATATATTAAACCATGTGTAGATGAGCATAAACATGAATTAACACCCTGGGCGGAGGCCAAATTAGCTCAAAGAATTGCAAAATCCGCCACATGGACTGTAAGACCCGCTGCAAACTACCTTTACAATGTTGTTAATTATTACAAAAATGCAACAGTTGATCTAAATGTTAGGACATGTAGCTATGGACAATGGCAATTATCGGGTTTTCCTTGTGGGCATCTTATTGCTGTTATGCGACACTCGCGCCAATCAAGTGCAAACCACTTTGCATTTTCATGTTTCAAGACTAGTGTTTAGAGGGCTTCATACAACGAGGTTATATATGATGTTGGGCATCCTTTAGAATGGGACCAACCAGATGGTCTTATAACTGTCCTTCCACCTGTAATGGACAAACGTCAACCAGGAAGGCCGCGTAACCGTGATCACTTTAGATTCAAGGGCGAACAAATTACATAAAAATCATGTACACGATATTTTAAAGGTGGACATAACCGCCGTGATTGCCCATTAGTAGTGCCATCACAGATTTTTATTCCGACAACATCAAGTGTGAAGTCAGGTTCTAGTTAGAATGAAGAAATATGATAATTGTGTGAGTAACATATTGTATTGTTAAACAACTATGTTATTTCTTATTAGTGTTATTGAACTATGTTATTTCTTATTATTTTTATTGAGCTATGTTGTTTTTTATTAAGTTTTTTCGCCAACATCAAGTGTGAAGTCTGGTTCTAACACATCAAGAAATATCAAAAAATTTCAATATTTTTCAGAAATATTAAACATTTCTGATTTTTTTCACAAATTACATTACATTATTGACAATGATAATTGTTATTAAATTATTACAATGCTTTTCGATTCGGCACTTGAACTAGCTCTACAAGCCTCACACTCTTTGTTTATCTCCTCTTTTACAATGTATATGTGAAGGAATTGTGTCTTGTCGTGCCCAATATACATGTATAGATCCATGTAATCTTCTTCAGTCCATAGTTGTTGTAGTCCAACATTTAAATCACAATTAGCCCCCCCCCCCCCCCCCCCCACCCCCCCCGCCCCCTCATCGCCCCCGTGTCCTCCACCTCCACCTCCCCCCCGACGACCCCCCTGCCCGCTCCCTCTTCCCCCGCCCAACTTTCAAACATTCTTCCCGCCCCCTCCAACTACCCCCCCCACCTCTACCTCCCTCCCCAATCTCCCGACGCCACCCCCCCCCTCCGAGATAATTAACCTAATCGACCCCTTAATCCACCCCCCCCCGCTCCAGACGACCACATTCAGATTCGACCATACTACCCCCCGCTTGTCTTGCCCCCCCCCTCCGCCACCCACCGCACACCACCCCCCTCTCCTGTTCCCCTTAACTAGCTCTCCCCCACAACCTTTCCCCCCCCTGCCCCAAACTTTCTCTGCACTTAAGTTTTCCCACCCGCTAGCACTAACCTCGAGGGCCCGCACCCGTCACCACATCTCCTCCACCCTTTCCAGGCCCGCATCCCTCCCCTAATCCCCCCAACCCGGCCCCCCTGCCCCCCCCCGCCCCTCCTCCCGTCACCCCCTCCCCCCCATCAGCCCCCCCCGCACCCCCCACCCCCCTCCACCTTTGACGCCCACACACCCCCAAGGTTCACCCCACGCACTCACCCCGTCCCCCCCACCCATTTCCCCACACACCCCTCCCCCCCCCGTCCTACAGCCCCCTATTCACCCCCCCTTACCCCCCCCACTCCGACCCCCCCCCCCCCTTCACTCCCCCCGTACCTCCCACACCACGTGGCTCCTCTCTCACCCTTCCCACACTCCCACTCGCCCTACCCCCTCGCCTCTCAGCCCTCCCTTCCCCCCCACCACCCGACCCGCGCCCTTTACCCACCTCCTCCCCCCACCCCCGCCATCAAACTCGTCTCCCCCTTCTACCACCCATCCCCCCCCCCACAACCTACACGCCCCCCCCCCCCCCCTTCTTATCCCCCCCATCCCAACCTCCCACTATCCCTCCACCGATCCTACCCACTGTACGCCTTCCTCACTCCCGCCGCACCTCTCATCCCCCCCCCTCCCCTCCCTCCTCGCCCTCGTCTCCACTCTCTCCACCACCTACCCCCCCCCTCCCCCCGCCCTCCCTCCCCCCCACCCCCCCCCCCCCTTTCCTCGACCCCTCCCACCCTCACCCGCCCTCACAGTTACCCATTACCGACTCCCCCACCCTAGCCCCCATGCCCCTTTTCCGTACCTTACTCTCCTCATCTTTCCTACCTATTCCAAATATCCCCCTCCTCCCCCACCCCCCTCTTCCCCCCACACTTCCCCCCCCATCTTTGTGTAATCCCTTATATCGCCACCTTAATCCCACCACCCCCCCCCCCCTCCTTTACCCCCCCCCCACAACCGCCTCCTTCCCCGCATGATCCCCCCCCCCCCCCCGCCCACACCCTACCTCCCCCCCACCCTCCCAACCTGCTACCTCCGCCTCTCCAATACCCCCAGATCTTCATCCTTTTCCCCTCCCATATCCCCCTCCCCTAACCCCTCTCACTCCCCCTCCTCCCCACCCCCCGTCCGCACCCCGTGTCCCCCCCCCCCCTGAACACGGCACTCTCCCGCCCAACACTCAGCCCCCCCAATCCGCACCATCCTTGGCGCGGGCGCCCCCACCCCTATAAGCCACCGCCCCCATCCCCCCCCTCCCTACCCCTCCCACCCCCCAGCTGGACCCCAAGCCCTCGCCCCACCCCCCCTCCATGCTCCAATCAAACAGGCCCCCTACCGCTCCCGTTCCCAGCGTCAGTCTGCTCATACACCCCCACCTATCCTTAACCCCACAGCCGGGTCCCAGTAACCATCGTCCTACTCATCTCACCCCGCCGACTGCCCGTATCCCTCCTTTTACCACCTCAAAATCCTTCCCTCTCTCTCCTCTCCTCCTCCCCCGATATCTCGCACCTCCCGCTCCGCCCCCTCCCTCACCATCCCCTTGGCCCCTCATCATTCCGCGCATCCGTCCGCCCGTCACCCTCCTCACCCCCACCTCTCTCGGCTGCGTCTCCTTCCCCCCCAACCCCCCCTCCCCCCCACACCCTCCGATTTCCCCCACGCCAGCCCTCCGCTTCCACTTCGCTTCCATCCCTCCTCCACCCACCCACTCCCGACTAAACCCCCTACTAGAAATCCTCCCTTCACCCCGCACCCCACCGTCAATCCCCGTACCCCTCTCCGTCGCCCTCTGTCCTCTCAAAGCATCCGCTACAACGCTCTTATCTCTTTCACCCTCCCTCCCCCTGCATACCTTTCCCTAGCACCCTACCCAACGCCTATTCCCAGTGCTGACTCCCCCCACTCCCTTGCCTCCCCGTCAAACCCCCCGGAGCCTCCCCTCCCTTCCCCCCTTCTGCACCTTACCTTTACGCGCCGACCTCGCCATTCCCCCAGCCCTCCCTATAGCACCCACCTCCCCCCCCTTCTCCTCACTCACTCCCTACTCCTAGCACTCCCTCCCCCACCCCTTAGGTATCCAACCTTCCCCCCCTACCCACCCACGCCTCTTATCCTCTACCCTATCCCCCACTTTCCCCCCAAGTGTGGCTTCCCCCACCGCCACTATACCATACCCTTAACTCACCCCATAAACCCCGTGCAACTCCCTCTCCCCATCCCCCAAATTCGCCCCTTCTGCCTCTCCCAGCTTGTACCAACCACACCCCCCGTCCCCCAGCAGCCCCGTCCCTACCCGCACAACTTCACCCCCCCCGACCCCCCTCACCCTCTCCCCAGCCCTAACCCCTACCTAGACCCCCCCACCCCTACTCGCTCCCATGGTTCTCCCACCTTCCTAAATATAGCAACCCCCGCCCCACCCATCCCCCCCCCCTTATCAGACTCTCAAATACCCTACACCTCCTACCCCCCTTCCTACATACCGCGTAATACCCCCCTGCACCCTATACGCTCTCGCCCTTCCAACCACAATGCCACCATACCCTCGCGCCCTAATTGACCCGACCCGCCCCCCCTCCCATCCCTCCCCACCCGACTCCCTACCTCCACCAGCAGCTCCTCACCCCCCCACTTCCCCCCTCTCTTTCCCACGCCCCTGAATACCTCGTCGACCGCTCCCCCTCCCCCCACTGAACCCCCCTTGATCACCCACTCTCCCCCCCCCCCCCTGGATTCCTCCCTTCCCCTACCATATCCCCCCTCCTTACTCGTCTTCTACCTATTTGATCTAATGTGCCTCTACCCCCTCCCTCTCACCTAACCACTCCGCAAGCCCAACCCAAGTCCCTCACCCCTTACCCATAGTCCCGCGCTCCTCCACTTACACACCCGCTCCTTCCCCCCCCCCCCCCCCCCACCCCACACCACACTCCTATCTAAATTTCAACATTTGCAGCCCTCTCGCCACCCCCCCCTATCTCACCACCTCCCGCGTCCCCAGTGCATTTCTTCCCTTCTCCCACTTTCCCCCCCTCACCTTTCTACCCACCCCCCGCTGATACCTCCGGCGACTCTAACCCTCTCCGCACCCCCCACCTAGGTCGCACCCGCTCGGCCACGCCCCGCCGACCCACCCTTCCCGCTCCCCAGCCCCTCTCTTCCCCCCGCCCCCTCACCCGCAACTTCGCCCCCCTTTTCTCCCCCCTTCTAAGACTCGCAGTCCCCCCCCCATGAACCCCCTCGCCCTCCCTCCTCCCCCCCCCTTCCCCCATCCCCACCCCCACTCGCCCCCCCACGACCGCACCCATCCACCCCCTCCCCCCAACTCTCCCACTCGCCACCTCCCCTTCGACCACCCCCGTCTCCTATCTCGCAACTCTTGCCCCCTCAACCCTGTTACACCCCCTCACCATATACCGCTTCCGCTACAGCAGCCCCAATACCCACCCCCTTACCCCCCCCTCCCCCCCTTCCCCCCCACCTCCATGCTCCGCCTCCCCCCTGTATCCCTTACCGAGAATGCGTCGTTGACCCAGCCAACATCACTCCACCCTAATCTACCTTCCCTCATCCCGACTCTGCTCGCACCAACCCCAACCCCACACCACTTGATACTATCCCCTTCGTTTTGCCCCCACCCCCGCATCCCCTCTCCCCGGTCCCTCCAATCACCCATCCCCCCCCCCAATAGACACTTGCCACAGCGCCCTCCCACCACTCCCCCCCCCCACCCTGCTCTCCCCCCCACCCCCAACCTATTCGGGCTTCGACCCCACTATCCCCCTCCTCTCCTCCTATCTTTTATGCAGCTTCTTCCCCCCTCATTCCATGCTGCCCTTGCCTCCCAAAAAGGCCTCGTAGTCCAACCCTCCCCCTTCCCCCCCCCCCCCTCGCCCTCGTGTCCTTGACCCCCCGCCACTACTCCCCAATTCCCCCCCTTACCCCCTAAACAAACACCGCCTCTGTCCTTCTCCACCCCCCACGCCTCAGAGTACCCCCCCCTACTCCATCATCCGATCCCCTTACCCCTGCCCCTCCGTCCATCACCGCCCCCGCCCCCGCGCTAACACCCCCCCACCACTCGCCACCCCCTCCCCCCGGATCCACCCCCCTCACCGTCTACCCCTCCCCCGTCCCCTACTAGCCCTTCGACCCTCCAACCTCAACGCCCCTCTACCCCCCCCCCTCCCCCCACTCATTAACCTCCTACCCTCCCCCCCCCCCCCCACCCCAACCAGCACTCCCCTCCCCCCCCCCCCGCTATCTCCACGTCTATGACCACTTCCTCCACCCCTCCCCACCTCAGCCCTTCTCCCCTCGCCCCCCTCCCATACCCCCCCCTCCCCCTCCCCCCCTGGTCCTACCATATCAAATTTCCCCCGGTCTCAATCCCCCCACCCCCCTATCCGCCCTTCCTTCTTTTCCCCAATTCTTGCCCCTAGGCCCTACGCTCCCCCCCATCCCCTCAATGTGCCAACCATCAGCCCATCATCAAGGCTCCCCCTTCCCCACTCCTCCCCCCCGCCCCCCGCTCCCACAAGTTTCCTCCCCCCAACCCCTCCCCCCCCACCCTTTCCACCCCCTCTCCCTCACCCCCCCCTTTTCCCCCCGCTTATTAACACTCTCGCCTACTCCCTCAACTAACATGCACCAACCCATCCTGTCCTCTGCTTCCCCTCCTTGTCCTCCCCCGGCACCACCCCCCCGACACCCCCCCCCCCAGCTCTGCTCTACCTCTCGCTCCCCGGGGTCTCTCATCTGCTACCTGAGGCCCCGCACCCTCTCCCCCTCCTCTTCCACACCCTCCCCCCCCTCCTCCCCTCTCACTCATTCCCACCCCTCCCGCCCTCCTGCCCTCCCCCCGCCATACCCCTCCCTCACGCCAAAGCCCCCCTCCCCCCCTATAACCCGTACCGCCCTAAATATATACCCGCCCCCCAGCTCCCACCCTCAGCTCCCGGTTGATCTTCCACTCTCCTCCCCACGGCCTTCCTCCCGCCCCCTTCCTCCGTCAGTCTCTCCCTCCACCTTAACCCGTCCCCCCCCCTCGCCCTCCTCCGGACCCCCCCCTCCACCGGCGTACCCCGCACCCTCCCCCCCCCAAAACCCCCTCGCACCCCCCCCCACCCTTTCCTCATTTCCTTCCACCCCCCCCCCCCCCACTACGCTCCCACCCCCCCCCCCCCCCCCCCCCCACCCCACCGTTCCCATGACGATTTCGCAGCCACTCCCATCCCC
This sequence comes from Tanacetum coccineum, assembly GCA_026074375.1. Taxonomy (NCBI): domain Eukaryota; kingdom Viridiplantae; phylum Streptophyta; class Magnoliopsida; order Asterales; family Asteraceae; genus Tanacetum; species Tanacetum coccineum. Next base: position 45,319 of record BQNB010013636.1, read on the forward strand.
CCCTGCCCCTTCTCCACGCTTCCCACTTTCCTCCTTTACCTACCCCTCCGGCTCCAGTCCCTACCCTATGACGTCTCTTCCCCCCACCATTTTCACTCCCACCTCCCGCCCACGCCCAGCCCCCGCCCCTCCTAACACCTCGCTTCGTCGCATACAAATACCCCCCCCCTTTCCCTTCCACTTGCCTTGCGCGACTGCCATTTCCTAGTTCACTCCACGCCCCCCCCCCCCCCCCATCGTTACCCTTTCCACGCACCTCCCACACTCTTCCTCCCCTCCCCCTCCTCCACCTCTTCCGCCGCGCCTGCCCCGCCCTTCGCCTCCCCCCCGGCTTCCCTCCCCTCCCCAATGCCCCAAGTCCCCTTTCCGGGACCCCAGGGGGCAGCCTACCTCTCCCTAGCCTCTCTCCCCCTCCCCCCCATCCCCCCCCCCCGCCCTACCTCCCCCTCCCCCATCCCACCCTCCTCTGCCACCCTCCTCTCCCACCACCCCCCCCCCTCCCCCCATTCCCCCACCCCTCCCCCCCCCCGCGCCTCTACCCCGATCTCCCCATATGCCCAATCACCCCAGTATTCCCCTGCTCTGTCCCCCACCTCTAACCTTCATCCACTCCCCCCCACCTTCATCCGCCCCCCCCCCCTCGGATGCGATCTCCGCCCAACGTCCCTCACCAACACCCCCCCACCACCCCGCATTATCCCCACCCCCCCCCCCCCACCACTTCCCCAACTGCTTAAATAACAGCTATCCTCCCCCACCGCCCTTCCATCACCTTTTAGGTTTTCCCCCCAACCACCCCCACTGACGGTGGATGCCCACCCCTGCCCCTCTTTTAAATCGACCCTCTCCTACCCCTCCGCACTCATGTGAGGTAGAGTTTAACCTCGTCCCTCTCCCCCATCAGAGCCCACCCCCCCCTCCCCTCCCCCCTTCCCTAACCCTACCTGCCCCATACCCTATTCCCCCACACTCCCTCTCCTAATCACAACCCACCTATTCCCCCTGTTCCGCCCTTTCCTCAACCGCCCCAACTCTTCCGACCCACACGCCCCCTCCTCGTCCCCCACTCCCCTTACGTGGTCCTTCGCCCCCCCCACCCTCACCACAGTTTACACCTCCTTCTTCTTACATTCTCCCGCTCCCGCCCCCCCCGCGCCCCCCTCTCCCCCCCCCTCTTCTCCCCCGCCTACCTCACGGCCCGCCCCGCACGCCCTTAATACATCACGGTCCTTCCATATGCCACAGCTCCCCCCCCCTATTCTCACCTCCTTCTGTACATTATATGCCCCCCGCGGCCCCCCCCCGCCCCGGCTTAAGCCTCAACCTCTCCCCCCCTCCCGTCCACCCACCTCCCCCCCATACTACAACTCCCTTTCTCCCCCCCCATATCCGCCCCCCACAACCCCCCCCCGACCCCCCCCCCCCCCACCAAATCTTTCTTCGTTGGAACGATTACCTAGCCTACCCGCTACCGAACTCCCCCACATGCCCCTATTTAACCCTACAACGTTTACCCACCACACCCCCCCACACAACCACCCCTTTTTGACCCACAACACCCCCACCCCCACTACCTCCTCCCACCTTCGCCAATCCCGCCTCAGACTTCCCTCCCCCCCCATCTCCCCCTCCCACCCACAACCGCAGTAAGCGCCATCTTGTCTCCCCCCTCCCCTCCCCACCCCCCGTCCAGATCTCCGCCAACCCCCCCTCTATCACCCCCCCTCCCCCCCCTCACCCTCCCCCCCACCCCTCCTAGCCACCTCCCTTGTTTTCTTCCCCTCACCTATACGCCCCCCTCATACGACCCCCCCCTCCCACCCCCTCCCTCCCCACCTCCTTCCTCACCTCGCCTCCCGCCTCCCCCCACCCGCCCCCGCCCTACACCCCACCGTCATCCCCCCCAAACGTAATCCCCTCCCCTCCCCCCAACGGCTTTTTACACCCATCCGCCTCATACCCCACACAACCCCCCCCTTATGAACTCCGCCCCCCCCCCCCCTTCCACCCTCTTCCGCCCCATCCCTCTCCCCCCTCCCGTCCCTTTACACCCTTTACTGCCTACCAAACGGACCCCCAATCCGACTCCGCCGTCTAAATAACAACTAAACCATATGTTTAATTAGATGACATGAATTTAAAGATATAAAGATGGACCATAAACATTGTATTATTATTGTTATCTTATATAACAAAGTTGTTGAAAGATACCAAAGATTCGGCCAAAAGAAGTTTCCAAAGAAGCGCCACAGATATACATATAGATGCCCTTCAGATTCAGCAGCCTCAAACTTTGTTGCCAAAGAAGATAATTGGCATTTTATAGGATTGGAGAACGGTGGAAAGCCAGACTACTCATTGCCAGATTTGAGTAAGATAAAATGAAAAAAATATCCCATTTATAGTATTTTTCGAATAAGAAGAACAAGATATGTACCTTGATTTGTCTTCCTAAAGGACTTCATAATTGAACCTCGCTTTTTGGGATGTTCTTTACCCGTGAGGCTAAAAGGCTGAGTACCTAGAAGAAGGGGAAAATAAAAAAAGAAATAAAATAAAGAAGAAAAGGAAAAAGGTGTAAAAAATACAAGAAATAATCAAAAGCTTAGATGGATAGGTAAGTATACTTTTCGATTCTTGAAAAAGCATTTACAAGAGAATCTACAAGTGTTCATTATTGTATAATTTCACTACACAGCACATCAATGCCTTTATCGAGCTTATATGAGGAAAAGGCTCATAATGCACAGTAGGCCTCTTGGCTTAAGCTGAGCTAGTGGCGTTTCCATATTGATAGGCGTAGAATGAGATTGGTATCGTTTGTGGATGCCTTTCGAGCAACCATAGATGGAACAAATCCGATGTATCCATCATGCACAAAATCAACACAAGTAAAGTTAATTTATAAAACAGAATTTTTAGCATTAAGTTCTTACTAGGCAGAATTAGCTGAATTTTTTATTTTTAAAACTTTTTGAGTTGGTTTTAAGCGGTTTTTTAGCAGTTATTTTAGGTGATCTTAAGTTGTTAAGCCAGGTTTTTGTTGTTTTAAGCCGATTTGAGGAGATATATAGCTGATTTTAGGTGTTTTTTTAGTTTTTCTTTTTAAAGATTTTATCAGATTATAGCTGATTTTAGGTGTTTTTAGTTTTTTTTTGAAGATTTTAGCAGATATTAGCTAACTTAAGCAGTAAAGCAGATTTGAGCAGATGTAAGGATTTTTTAAGCAGTTAAGCAGATTTGAGCAGTTTTAAGCATAGTTTTGAGCAGTTTTTTTTTCCCTTTTTAGGTGTTTCCCTTTAATATATGTATTGTTTTTTTCAGGTTTTTTTCTTTCCCCATAAATATGGATAACAAACATTGGGTTGCTGCAGCATGGAACCTTGATGACTATGTTTTGATGGTTTATGACAGTCTTGAGAGTCCCGAAAATGGCGAAAAAATTGTAGACTTATTGAAGATATGGAAAGATTTCATAAAAAAAGACTTGGAAGACATGAATTGGTTTGAAAATACAAAGCGTGATCCGAAATGCTTTAAGATCTCGCTAAGATATATGAGCGACGTGCCGAAACAAAGTTTTGTGTATGGTACACTAGATTGTGGTGTCATGACATGTAAGTTTCTTGAGATGCTTACGAAGGGAAAAAATATCGACATTAAAAGTTTTGGTGATAATGTGGGATTGAAATGTCAAGAGTATAGAGCTAAAATGGCGTTAATGTTGTATGGCACTAGGTGTGAGAGACCGGTGTAGAACCATTTCGCAAAAATTGTATTTTTAGATTTTTAGTACTTTGGATGTTTTAGTATTTTAGTGGATGTTGATATTTTTAATGTTTTATTATTTTGGATGTTTAATAGAAATGAAATTACGACTCTTTTGTGATGAAGTTGGAACTATATCGAAACGTTATCTTTATGTGTTAGAACACTTCACACTTGATGTTGGCGAAAAAAACTTAAACATAGTTCAATAACACTAATAAGAAATAACATAGTTTAATAACAATACAACACGTTACTCACACAAGTATCATATTTCAACAGCCCAATAAGATTCCCTTGATGTACTAGCACCAGAACCTGAATTCACAGCTGATGTATCCTTGTGGAAAACCTTAACTATGTTTTTCAATGTAATGTTAAGATAATGGCCCGACGATTTAGGGGAAAACACTGAAACATTACGAAGTATCAAAACCGCTCCTACGCTAATAGCCTTTCCATAAACCTCGTCATTAAGGACTTTGTAATGAATTGTACCAGAAATCATACCCGAAAGATCTTTAGAGGTTACTTTTAAAGTCACCCAAACATATTCGGAGGTACAAGACTTGATTACTGTCCACAACGTTTTCAAGTTTTCCCCATTCTTGATAAAGGTTATCATATCGCCAAAACAATACCCAAGTTGCGATACACCAGTTCAAAATGAGCGCCACTCGCGATGTTGAATTAAGTGGCCGCGGGCGGGGGGGAGGGGGGGGGGGGGAGCATCCCCACATGATCCGTATACTCTGGGGGGGATGGAAATTGGGGGGGGGGGGGTTGGGGAGGGGGGGGGGGTGGTTTTGGGGGGTGGGGGGGGGGGGGGTGACTCTCCCATAACCTTATCGCCCCCCCTCAATCACCTACCATCCCACTTACACCGCACTAAAACCACTCCATTCAGTCGCTACCGCCCGACTCCGCCCACCGTCTCCTCTCGCCAACACTCCTACTCACACCCCAAATGGACTATCGCAGAAAATCCAATTCCGCTGACTAGAGCTACTTAAGTCGCCCACTCCAATCAATCCTATATCTACTCCACCAACTTCAACTCGGCTTATACCTATACACAACGAACCCCGCAAACAAAACAAACAACACGACAATACAAATCGAAATAAGCCTCCCAACAGGCTCCACCCCCTACGCTCATACTCATCCCTCCAAATACCGAACGATCAATATCATCCTCCATAACAAATAGTGTCCGCTTTTCTCCTCCTGTAGAAAAATAAGCTCTCTCAGATCCTGGGGCTCACATCACTAATCCTCAATTCGCACCTCACACCCCTCGATACCCCAAATAACTCCCATACCCCACCTACGACACAAGTCCCCTACGTAAGCACATCCCCCAATCTCCGCTTCGGTGGACGTAAACTCCCCCCCGACAGACAATAAGCTAACAACTTCTATTACTCCACTAATAATCAGCATCCCTCCTTCAGCCCTAACCTCACTGTCCATGCCACCCTAGCCCCCCCCCCATGTCAAGGACTCTCTACTTAAGCTACTAATACTTATCAACTCCCACCATCACTAAACTCCAGATAGCCTTCAGCTGCTAGATTACAGAACCGCAGCTGAGACCACGTGCCACGCTATAATGAACACCTCACTCGCAGTCCCTCAGTTATTTTTCCTAACGTACTCTTGTTCAACATTTCACCGTTTATGACCACCTTCCCTAATCTCTGATGTTTTACGGAGTTGCGCCAATTGAAGAATACCAGCAGGACCGGGTATTATCCTAACCGCATTCTCATCACCAAAATGGTGAGTGTTTTGTTGAGATATTTTGTTAATTAAAATGGTATTGTAGAGAGTATAAATGTGGAGTTGTATGCATCAGTTAAGGGGTATATATAAGTTAGAAAAATATCTATCTTATCTTGCAAAAAATCTGGCAAAAATCTTATCTCGCAAATAATGAAATTTCGCAAATATCTTATCTCTGAATAAAGTTGTACTTTGTGGCAGGTGTAATCTAGCAAAAATCTTATCTCGCAAAAAATAAAATTTCGCAAATATCTTATCTCTGAATAAAGTTGTACTTTATGGCAGGTGTAATCTAGCAAAAATCTTATCTCGCAAAAAATAAAATTTCGCAAATATCTTATCTCTGAATAAAGTTGTACTTTGTGGCAGGTGTAATCTAGCAAAAATCTTATCTTTGAAATAAAATATAAGAGTATGCCACCTATTTCCTAAACATTCATTATGGATTTACCCAAGCTTTACTGTATCCGAGAGTCTGGTTACATGATTCGTGTGATAAGTATAGTATATATCTCTATAGTGCAAATTTTCACCAACCAAGATACCGTAAGTAATTAATCTCTTAGGAAAGTAATAATACAAACGGGTCGTAAATTCCTCGAAGAAGCGTGGAATTGAGATTTGGTGATAATTCGGATTCGAGTCAAGAATGGATAAAAGATTTTTGGATTTTTGAATTATACTAAATACGACGAATATATAGAACAATTAAATACTATAGAAACGATTAAAGAAACTAAAATCAATTAACTAGCACGAAAAATTAACAAATGTGAATTAAAAACATGAGCTAAAATGAGAATTTAAAATCTAAAGCACCTACTTTTAAACAAATTTTATTTCCCTAAAAATCACAAATTTAAAAAGAAAATTTTAGGAAAAAGAATTAGAATTTTTTAACTATTTTTGAATTTTTTATGAATTTCTAAAGTAAAGTGAATTAACTAAAAATAAACTTTTTCTAAAAATTAACACTAAAATTCTACTTTTATTTTTCAAAAATACTAGAATTAAAAAGAAAATTATCTCAAAAAGAATTAAAAAATTTCAACTATTTTTCTATTTTCTATGATTTATTTAAGAAAAAGAAATTACTAAAACCTATTTTAATTCTTAGGAAATACAAATTTAACTGGAAAAATAAAGAAAAATGGTTTTTAACTACTTTAAATGTGCAGAAATTTAATGGAACAAAAATGCCCAAATTTTATAAAGCAATTGTACCCTAATTTTGCCAATTAAAAAACTAACCCTAATTTTATTAAAACTAATTTCAAAAATATTAAATCTATTTTATTATTCCTAAAAGACAGGGTAGAAAGTGTAAAGAAAGAAAGAAAAGGGTAGGCGGGGTAACTGTCTAGATTTTACACTATAATGAAAACGTGTAACCCTAAACTATCTAAAAAGTACCAAACAAACCCTACGATTTGGCTTATTTTGGCTTATCTAAAAAGTGAAAATAAGCAAAAAACTTAAAACTACAAAGTTGTTAATGAGCTTATTCTCTACAACTTTAATAAAGGCACTTTGAACTTTTAACAACTAGATAAGCTAGAAAATTAGCTTTTTGTTCTGCAAAACAGTAACTAAGGCTTAACTTGGTTTTCTAGACTTTAGCTTATTCCTAGCTTAATACTAAATGAAAGTTAAAAACAAAAGAAGCTTTATGAAGCTTAAGATGTATACTAGGGATGTCTAAAAAGGAATAAGCTACAAGTGAACAAAAATAACAAGAAATTTGCTATTAAAAAGTGCAATTTTGAACTTAAAACTGTTTCTAAGCAAATTCTAATAAGCTAATAAGCTGAAAACTAAATCCTAAAAGCTTAAACTTTGAAAATAAGCTATACTATAAACCTTGAATGAATCTAGATAAAATGATTTTAAAAATTACAACAAGAAAATAGGAAATCAAAAGAAATAAGCTAGAAGTCACATTTGCTGCTATACTACTTTTGAAAGGAACTAAAAGCTAATCAACAGCTTATCAATGAAAGTTAAAAGTTGATTTTTAAAAAACTAATGGAGTACTCCTTTTAAATGGCTTAAAAGCAAGATCTAATTTATCCTAATTATAAAAGCTAAAAGGCCAACTAAAAATGAATGAGCAACAACAGTATTAACTGTTGTTGCTGATGCAATTGACCAAAACCTTAAGTGCAAGGCAAATTTCTTAACTAAAATCTCATGAACTCACTCACTAATTGTATGTAAACCTGCATTATCCAAATTTTAACTCTAGAATACTTTTGAACCACTTAACACTAAATTCAATTGAGCTCAAAACTGCCCTGGTGTTAGTTAAGGTTCTTTAGAACTTAAAACTTTGAAAAACTACAAACTAATTTTCAAATGCTGTTTAAAACTTTATAAAATCACTCAACACAACTGATTTATGTAACTTTACCAACTAACTTTGACTTAAAAAGTCATTTACACCTAAATCCAAACACTCCTTAAGAAATTCTGTCTAAACTAAATTGTACTCAAGAATCTATTTTAAAGCTTAAAGCTGTTTAAAAAACCTTTTACTCTACTCAACTAAAACTTACCTAATAAAGTATTTTTAACAATAAACACTACAGCTTATAATAGAAATAATGCTACTTTATATCAGCTAGCCTCTTTCCTACTTACTATGACAGAATTGAAAAGAATTAAAACTAAATGGATTTTAACTAAAACAGCTTAAGGCATATACGGTTGTCGTAAGGGACTTCTACAAGAAGTTTTACAACTCCCTAGGCAGAGTACCTAACCGTTGTAGTAGTATAGGCAAGACTCGGGGGTTGTTATCGTTCTCTAGGGGAATAGGTTGGGAAGGCTTGATCACGGTCTAACAGAATTCTAAAGGTTGAGAGAATAATATTTTTGTATTTTATATTTTATAAAAGCAGTAAATCATATGTTTGAGAGATTTGGTTGGTTTTAGCTATTAAACTAAATAATAATCTAAGCTACTGGTGATAACAATATAATAAAAGATTGTGTTCATTTAATCAAGTATTACTTCCTAGATTGCTTCTCCTAGTGTTGTTGTTTTTTCACACTTGTGATAATCTATGTAACTATTTCCTAAGTCATGAACAAATTACACGAACCCTTGTGTCGTTTCAACTTTCGCTGTCATAGAGGGCGAGTTCCTCTAACAATGCCCAGGATTCTTCGGCGTTTCGGTCACGAAGCTTACCACCGGCCGATTGGTAAATGGTTCGGCTTAGTGAAATCCCTTGTGTCGTTTCAACTTTCGCTGTCATAGAGGGCGAGTGTAAAACCTAAAAATTTCAATAAGTGTAAAATTACCAAAATACCCCTAATGCAAGAAAATCTATAAAAAGCAAACGTTTCGGTTAAATTAGGCGATGTTATTGATATTTTTGATAAGATGCGTAAGCGTACGCTTGTTTTGGAAGACAATGATGCAGTTAGGATATGTCTTTTGGTGTTGTTACAACAAGGATTCTTGGGCCACCAATTGTCACACAATGTTTCTGATGATATGTTGAAGTTGGTTGAGCATTTATCAAATTGTTGGAATATTTTTCCATGGGGGTCGTATATTTGGCAATATACATATTCGCAGCTTAGAGATGCTTTACCTAGACGCAAGTTGCTTCATGATGCCAAGCGCGAGAAAGGGGAAAAAATCCAATACACGATGACTGGATTTGTTTGGGCTTTTATGGTAATTTTTACTAGGTTTATTTGTTATACATGTTTTATTTTGTTTTTTATGTTGTTTTTACTATTTTATAGATATGGATATTGGAGGCCATCCCAGCTACACATCGTTATGTCCACAAACAGTCGACGGAGAAAATTCCGAGGGCTTTGGCTTGGGAGTCGACACAACCGTTTACTTGGTCGAGATGTTGTACTTTGTTCGTTGGTGATCAGTTAGCCCCACCATTGGAAACCCTTACACCTACTAAAGCCGAGAGCGAGACTGATTGGTGGAAGGCCTCTTTGGAGTATTTTGAAGGTAAACATGTTTACAATATATAACAATAGTAGTAGTAGTTTACACAATATGTAAAATAAAATAGCAAAGTTTACAATATATACATTCCGTAGTAGTAGTAGTTTTATATAGAAATAGTTTCAATTTTTATATAATAGTAGTTAAACACTTAAATCATAAAAAATTTAACAACTTTTAAGATCGAGAACATAGAACAAGTAAAGACAGATTGTTTGTAAGATGCGTTTTTTTGACCAAACATAAATATGCTTTTGAAGGTAAACATGTTCAAAGTGAGGTAGTAAGTGAGCAACTCGACATTGAAAAAGACGGCATAAGTGAGAAGAAAAGGAAGAGAAGTTCATCAGAATCATCATTGCAAGACCCTACGTATGACCAGTTGATGACGACAGTTACTAAATTGGAGGGCACTGTTGCTACTCTCACTGAGACCGTTTCGACTTTACATGGTACTATTGGTACTTTAGAGTCTCGATTGCTTACGTTGGAGGTATGTTATTTGTAAAGCCTAGTTCATTAGTAATATATTATTTTCTTATTGAATTTTTTTTACATTGAAGTCTTAACAGAAAACAAATGATAATTGAATTTTTTGTTGATGGAGGATTTATGTTGAAATGTTTTGTTGAAAATATTTGTTTTTATTAATAATTGGTTATTTTATGATTTGTAGGGCGATGCACGTGTTAGTACTCTCACTCAGACCGTGTCTAGTTTACAGTGTACTATTAATACTTTAGAGTCTCGATTGCTTGCATTGGAGGTATTTTAAATGTATATGATTTTGATTATTTAGTTTGAACGTCTTGCTTTTAAGTTTGATATTAATTTTTTTTTTGGTTATTATATGATTTGTAGGGTGATGAACGTGACTTTGGAGTCGTGTCGGATGGAGACATAGCACCTTACATGTCACCGGGACTGTCATACACATCACCGGCATCGACTGCACAGAAATCTCTCCCGTTGGCTCATCGACGTAAATTACGTGTCAGGCGCACTCCATTGAAGCTTAAGTCACCAATGAGATGTTATTCACGTAAGATACGTTGCACCATACCACCACCAGCATCCACTACCATGGCCCATGTTTCGACCATTTCGGTACCCATGACGACTACGAAGGTATATATCACTAAACAATTTGTTTAATTGTTGACTGAATTTAAGATATAATGATGGTCTTTAACTTGTATTTTATTGTTTTCTTATATAACGAAAAGGTGTTGAAAGTACCAAGAGATCGCCCAAAGATGTTGCCAAAGATGCGGCCAAAGATTATACATATAGATTCATCAGATTCATGCACCCTTAAATGCTTTTGCAAAGAAGATGAATTGCAATTTATAGGATTGGAGAAAGGTGAGAAGCCAGACTACTCTTTGCCAGATTTGAGTAAGATTAAGAGGAAAAAATATCCCATTTATAGTATGTTTGAGAAGAAGAAGACAGATTGTTACCTTGATTGTCTCCAAAAGGACTCATATGTGAACCTAGCTTTTGGGATGTTCTTTACCCGGGAGGCGAAAAGGCTGAGTACCTAGAAGAAGGGAAGCTTGATGGATTGGTAAGTATACTTTTCGATTCTTGAAAAGCATTTACAATAGTATCTATAAGTGTTCATTATTGTATTATTTCAACAGCACATCAATGCCTTTATCGAGCTTATGATGAGAAAGAGGCCTCATAATGCACAGTGGACTCTTGGGCTTAGCGAGCTAGTGGCGTTTCATATTGATAGCGGTAATGGAGATTGAGTATGGTAAATCGGTTGTGATGCGCTTCGAGCAACCGATAGATGGAATCAATCCGAGTATCCATCATGGCACAAAATCTCACAAGTAAGTTATTTTTAAACTGAATTTTTAGCAGTTTTAGTTCTTTTAGGCAGATTTTAGCTGAATTTTTTATTTTTAAACTTTTTTGAGTTGTTTTAAGTGGTTTTTAGCAGTTTTTTAGATGATTTAAGTAGTTAAGCATGTTTTTGTTGTTTAAGCCGAATTGAGGAGATATATAGCTGATTTTAGGTGTTTTTAGTTTTTTTTGAAGATTTTATCAGATTATAGTTGATTTTAGGTGTTTTTAGTTTTTTTTAGTTTTTTTGAGCAGATATTAGCTAACTTAAGCAGTAAAGCAGATTTGAGCAGATGTAAGGATTTTTTAAGCAGTTAAGCAGATTTGAGCAGTTTTAAGCATAGTTTTGAGCAGTTTTTTTTCCCTTTTTAGGTGTTTCCCTTTAATATATGTATTGTTTTTTGCAGGTTTTTTTCCCAATCAATCTCGGTAACAAGCATTGGGTTGCTGCAGCATGGAACCTTGATGACTATGTTTTGATGGTTTATGACAGTCTTGAGAGTCCCGAAAATGGCGAAAAAATTGTAGACTTATTGAAGATATGGAAAGATTTCATAAAAAAAGACTTGGAAAACATGAATTGGTTTGAAAATACAAAGCGTGATCCGAAATGCTTTAAGATCTCGCTAAGATATATGAGCGACGTGCCGAAACAAAGTTTTGTGTATGGTACACTAGATTGTGGTGTCATGACATGTAAGTTTCTTGAGATGCTTACGAAGGGGAAAACTATCGACATTAAAAGTTTTGGTGATAATGTGGGATTGAAATGTCAAGAGTATAGAGCTAAAATGGCGTTAATGTTGTATGAAACTAGGTGCGAGCGAGCTATGTAGAACCATTTCTTGATGTTTTTGTATTTTTAAATGTTTAATAGAAATGAAATTACGATTCTTTTGTGATGAAATTAATGACTAAATCGAGAACGTTCTTTTGATGTTTATAACACTTTCACACTTGATGTTGCGAAAAAAACTTAAACCATAGTTCAAGTTAACACTAATAAGAAATAACATAGTTTAATACAATACAAGTACAACACTAATAAGAAAAAACTAGTTTAATAAACAATACAAGACAAACACTAATAAGAAAAAACATAGTTCAATAAACAATACAACACGATAACCACACAATTAGACATATTTCAACATCCCAATAGAGATTCCCTTGATGTGCAGCACCAGAGGGACCTGATTCACAGCTGATGTATCCTGTGGAAAACCTAGTAACTAAGTGTTTTCCTCAAAAGGTAATGTTAAGATAGGGGGGATGTGGCCATCGAGGCTTGAGTTTAGGTGGGAAAAAACCCTGAAACATTACGAAGTATCAAAACCGTCGAGCGAGACGCTAATGAACAGACCTTTCTCATAAACCTCGTCATTAAGGACTTTGTAATGCATTGTACCAGAATCATACCCGAAAGGATCTTTAGAGGTTACTTTTAAAGTCACCCAAACATATTCGGAGGTACAAGACTTGATTACTGTCCACAACGTTTTCAAGTTTTCCCCATTCTTGATAAAGGTTATCATATCGCCAAAACAATACCCAAGTTGCGATACACCAGTTCAAAATGAGCGCCACTCGCGATGTTGAATTAAGTGGCCGCGGGCGGGGGGGAGGGGGGGGGGGGGAGCATCCCCACATGATCCGTATACTCTGGGGGGGATGGAAATTGGGGGGGGGGGGGTTGGGGAGGGGGGGGGGGTGGTTTTGGGGGGTGGGGGGGGGGGGGGTGACTCTCCCATAACCTTATCGCCCCCCCTCAATCACCTACCATCCCACTTACACCGCACTAAAACCACTCCATTCAGTCGCTACCGCCCGACTCCGCCCACCGTCTCCTCTCGCCAACACTCCTACTCACACCCCAAATGGACTATCGCAGAAAATCCAATTCCGCTGACTAGAGCTACTTAAGTCGCCCACTCCAATCAATCCTATATCTACTCCACCAACTTCAACTCGGCTTATACCTATACACAACGAACCCCGCAAACAAAACAAACAACACGACAATACAAATCGAAATAAGCCTCCCAACAGGCTCCACCCCCTACGCTCATACTCATCCCTCCAAATACCGAACGATCAATATCATCCTCCATAACAAATAGTGTCCGCTTTTCTCCTCCTGTAGAAAAATAAGCTCTCTCAGATCCTGGGGCTCACATCACTAATCCTCAATTCGCACCTCACACCCCTCGATACCCCAAATAACTCCCATACCCCACCTACGACACAAGTCCCCTACGTAAGCACATCCCCCAATCTCCGCTTCGGTGGACGTAAACTCCCCCCCGACAGACAATAAGCTAACAACTTCTATTACTCCACTAATAATCAGCATCCCTCCTTCAGCCCTAACCTCACTGTCCATGCCACCCTAGCCCCCCCCCCATGTCAAGGACTCTCTACTTAAGCTACTAATACTTATCAACTCCCACCATCACTAAACTCCAGATAGCCTTCAGCTGCTAGATTACAGAACCGCAGCTGAGACCACGTGCCACGCTATAATGAACACCTCACTCGCAGTCCCTCAGTTATTTTTCCTAACGTACTCTTGTTCAACATTTCACCGTTTATGACCACCTTCCCTAATCTCTGATGTTTTACGGAGTTGCGCCAATTGAAGAATACCAGCAGGACCGGGTATTATCCTAACCGCATTCTCATCACCAAAATGGTGAGTGTTTTGTTGAGACATTTTGTTAATTAAAATGGTATTGAAGAGAGTATAAATGTGGAGTTGTATGCATCAGTTAAGGGGTATATATAAGTTAGAAAAATATCTATCTTATCTTGCAAAAAATCTGGCAAAAATCTTATCTCGCAAATAATGAAATTTCGCAAATATCTTATCTCTGAATAAAGTTGTACTTTGTGGCAGGTGTAATCTAGCAAAAATCTTATCTCGCAAAAAATAAAATTTCGCAAATATCTTATCTCTGAATAAAGTTGTACTTTATGGCAGGTGTAATCTAGCAAAAATCTTATCTCGCAAAAAATAAAATTTCGCAAATATCTTATCTCTGAATAAAGTTGTACTTTGTGGCAGGTGTAATCTAGCAAAAATCTTATCTTTGAATAAATATAAGAGTATGCCACCTATTTCCTAAACATTCATTATGGATTTACCCAAGCTTTACTGTATCCGAGAGTCTGGTTACATGATTCGTGTGATAAGTATAGTATATATCTCTATAGTGCAAATTTTCACCAACCAAGATACCGTAAGTAATTAATCTCTTAGGAAAGTAATAATACAAACGGGTCGTAAATTCCTCGAAGAAGCGTGGAATTGAGATTTGGTGATAATTCGGATTCGAGTCAAGAATGGATAAAAGATTTTTGGATTTTTGAATTATACTAAATACGACGAATATATAGAACAATTAAATACTATAGAAACGATTAAAGAAACTAAAATCAATTAACTAGCACGAAAAATTAACAAATGTGAATTAAAAACATGAGCTAAAATGAGAATTTAAAATCTAAAGCACCTACTTTTAAACAAATTTTATTTCCCTAAAAATCACAAATTTAAAAAGAAAATTTTATGAAAAAGAATTAGAATTTTTTAACTATTTTTGAATTTTTTATGAATTTCTAAAGAAAAATGAATTAACTAAAAATAAACTTTTTCTAAAAATTAACACTAAAATTCTACTTTTATTTTTCAAAAATACTAGAATGAAAAAGAAAATTATCTCAAAAAGAATTAAAAATTTTCAACTATTTTTCTATTTTCTATGATTTATTTAAGAAAAAGAAATTACTAAAACCTATTTTAATTCCTAGAAAATACAAATTTAACTAGAAAATAAAGAAAAATGGTTTTTATCTGCTTAAAATGTGCAGAAATTTAATGAAACAAAAATGCCCAATTTTTATAAACTAATTGAATCCTAATTTTACCAATTAAAAACTAAACCCTAATTTATAAAAACTAATTTCAAAAATATTAAATCTATTTTATTTTTCCCAAAAGACAGGGTAGAAAGTGTAAAAGATAAAAGTAAAGGGTAGGCGGGGTAACTGTCTAGATTTTACACTATAATGAAAACGTGTAACCCTAAACTATCTAAAAAGTACCAAACAAACCCTACGATTTGGCTTATTTTGGCTTATCTAAAAAGTGAAAATAAGCAAAAAACTTAAAACTACAAAGTTGTTAATGAGCTTATTCTCTACAACTTTAATAAAGGCACTTTGAACTTTTAACAACTAGATAAGCTAGAAAATTAGCTTTTTGTTCTGCAAAACAGTAACTAAGGCTTAACTTGGTTTTCTAGACTTTAGCTTATTCCTAGCTTAATACTAAATGAAAGTTAAAAACAAAAGAAGCTTTATGAAGCTTAAGATGTATACTAGGGATGTCTAAAAAGGAATAAGCTACAAGTGAACAAAAATAACAAGAAATTTGCTATTAAAAAGTGCAATTTTGAACTTAAAACTGTTTCTAAGCAAATTCTAATAAGCTAATAAGCTGAAAACTAAATCCTAAAAGCTTAAACTTTGAAAATAAGCTATACTATAAACCTTGAATGAATCTAGATAAAATGATTTTGAAAATTACAACAAGAAAATAGGAAATCAAAAGAAATAAGCTAGAAGTCACATTTGCTGCTATACTACTTTTGAAAGGAACTAAAAGCTAATCAACAGCTTATTAATGAAAGTTAAAAGTTGATTTTTAAAAAACTAATGGAGTACTCCTTTTAAATGGCTTAAAAGCAAGATCTAATTTATCCTAATTATAAAAGCTAAAAGGCCAACTAAAAATGAATGAGCAACAACAGTATTAACTGTTGTTGCTGATGCAATTGACCAAAACCTTAAGTGCAAGGCAAATTTCTTAACTAAAATCTCATGAACTCACTCACTAATTGTATGTAAACCTGCATTATCCAAATTTTAACTCTAGAATACTTTTGAACCACTTAACACTAAATTCAATTGAGCTCAAAACTGCCCTGGTGTTAGTTAAGGTTCTTTAGAACTTAAAACTTTGAAAAACTACAAACTAATTTTCAAATGCTGTTTAAAACTTTATAAAATCACTCAACACAACTGATTTATGTAACTTTACCAACTAACTTTGACTTAAAAAGTCATTTACACCTAAATCCAAACACTCCTTAAGAAATTCTGTCTAAACTAAATTGTACTCAAGAATCTATTTTAAAGCTTAAAGCTGTTTAAAAAACCTTTTACTCTACTCAACTAAAACTTACCTAATAAAGTATTTTTAACAATAAACACTACAGCTTATAATAGAAATAATGCTACTTTATATCAGCTAGCCTCTTTCCTACTTACTATGACAGAATTGAAAGGAATTAAAACTCAATGGATTTTAACTAAAACAGCTTAAGGTATTTGAGTATCTAAACTAACTAAACTATTTGAACAGGATTCAGCACAAGGAAAAACAAAGGTATTGAAATAAGCTAAATGAATAAGCTGAAATGAAATTAAGAATATGAAACCTGAGATTTATGTAGTCTCAAAACCAAGCCACTCTTGTTGAGTGAGTGGCTTAAAAACATATACCTAATGTGGCCACTGCCTCTAAACGCTTTAGATGCTTTAAAATGCTCAATAAGCTAATAATGTAAGACTTATTACTCCATAAGCTTCCAACATTTGATCAATTTGAACTAAAAATGATAATTGTTCGAACAATAAGAGACAAATTCAGTTTATAGAAAGCTTATAACAAGAATTGAACAACTTTTGAACTTTAGAAAATGTAATAAGCTAAAAACAGCTTATTACAAGCTTATTAACTAATACTAGCTTATTACATGAAAATTTGAAAATGAAATCAACTCAAATAGCTTTATTGCTTATTAATGGGGAAAAAAAAAAAAAAAAAAATGAGTATACGTGGAAGAAACAAGTGTAATTACCAACTGAATTTAAAAGTTTGAGCTTAATTTTGAAAACGATGATAGTAAACAAAAGCTTAAAAATGAAAAATTTACAAGAAAACAGAAAATTAAACTCACTAAAAATTAACTAACTCTAGCTTGCATGCTTGGACTTCTATTATAGAGAGTGATGACAAGAGTGATGAAGGAACTCAATTAATCCTAGCCATTTGGATCTGAAATTCATTGAAATTTAAAGTCCGTTGATCTTGATTGTGAGGTTGTTTGTGACCAACTTAGGGATTGCTACGTCATAGAAGTGCACGTGGAAGGTGGTGTAAAACGAGTGGTGAAGTGGGGAGGAACGGGAAAAGGAGAGAAAGGGTTTTGGGTTTGTTTCGATTTGGGCGGGAAAGTTGGTTAGGGGCGGTTATAAGAATTAACCCGCGCCCTTGTGTTTGAAACTTTGAATAAATGGCAACTTCAATCCCTGTGTTTCATTCTTCATAGATGTAGTGTTAAAAGAAGTTTTAAAGTTTGCACTTCTGGCCCTTGAACTTTTCTATCTCCTTTTTCCTTTTAATAACCAACTTTCTCACTTTGTCAATTTTGGTCCTTTGACTTCAAAATATCCAAAAGAGCCCTTAAACTTTGCAAACTTGTCAACATTGGTCCTTGGCACTTCAATTTTGGGTCTTCATTGACTTGTATCGGGCTGATCCGGCTTTTGAGATTGGCTTTCATTCTCCACTCTTGTCTTGTCTCTTCCGTTTCTTGTCGGTTTTTGATCGTTTTTGCTTCCTTTTGTCTTTACATATCAAATCCTGCACAATAGACACAAAAGCACACAAATTTCTATCCTTTTGGCATTATTGGCTTTATTTGGCAAATCCCTGGTATTAAGATATACAATTTAAGCATTTATCAAAATACCCCATACTAAAGGATTAGCCTGTGTCCCTCACGCAATTTTATCAAGTGTACAACGTTTGTAAACTAACAATTTCTAAATGCCCTTGTTTTCACCTTTTATGAATCCCCTTTTTAAACAACTTAAGCTTTTTCTCAACATTTTATCTCATGGAAAACACATTAATGGCAATCATTGCAATTTTGCAACTTTTAGGCTCATTGAAATAGGCTACTCCCGATTAATAGAGCACAAAAGAGGAAAATTCGTCTTCCCTGACTTTTCACTAGACTAAACAAAGCTATTAAACAAGATCATTGTCAATATAAGTCCAAATGGTTAAGCTCTTATACTTACAACTTGTGAACTTTTCACTCCCCAAGAATAACTTAATGATTAAAGATATGTGTGCACTCTTTTTAACTCAACCATAGATCAATTTATCTTTATAGTTGAAATCCATCTAAGCTTTACACTCAAGCCTTGTGAGCTTAAATGTTAATAACATAGATAAACCTCATCTCAAAGCTAAAAGAGATTAGGAAACAAAACTTATAAATTGATTTAAGAAAATGAAATTTTAACCATTCTTTTATTTTCCATATACTTATAATTTTTTTTTTTTAATAGGAATGTTGTTCTTAGTTCGAACCCCTCTTCGTCCTTTCCTCCCAAATAGGATAGCGCATCAACAACTGGTGTCTTAGTTCGAACCCACCACTCACGCAGCTAACGGTTTTCTGGGTTATCGCGACAACACATTTTTTCCCTACAAAGCTAGAATCCAAAGTCCCTTAGTTGCAATCATCACTAGGCCGCGCTCCCTCATGATGAATGCCTAACGAATCTTGGATTCCACGTACATAGTCTTAATCCTTAGTTGCGCCCCACCTAATAACCATCCGATTCTCACTCTCAACATGGATAATACGCCAACGATTAAAACTATTATATAGCTTTTAATTATTCTATTTTGGCGAAAGCATCATTGGCACGAAAAAATAATTGCTTTTGCATTAGAATGCTTCATTGGCATTCTTTTCATATATATTTTTGATGAATTGGAAAAATTCACTTTAAGAAAATCAACTTAATAAATTCTTGAAACCAAAAATCTTACTTACATAATAAATTCATTACATTCCAAAATGTAAGACTTTTTCTAAAGACATTGGTTGACTTAGTTAAATTAAAAAGAGCACGTATGATTAGGTGTGTTAAGAGCTTATGGGAGTAAAAAAGAACACAAATCATTCATATAAGCTTTAGGTTTTCCAAATAAACCTTGCTTAAGCAAATACACTTATATTTAACTACATCATCTCTTGTTCTTCACATTTTTAAAATCCAATGCAATAGGATTTGTGAAAGCTTGGCCCCACAAAAGGTAGGTTAAAGAACTAGCTAGGGCACAAAAAAAATAAAAAAAAATTTTTTCATTTTCACCCGGTCAAGTCAAAATTAACTCCTATTTCTCACCAACGGATTACCAAAAAGTGGTGTTTTTCCCCAAACTAAGCTTCTTTTGAGCTTCTCTTGTAAGCAAAAATTTAAAATTTTCCACTTTTTTCACAAAAAGGTAATTCAAAAAGGTTCAAACAAGGTTGCGTGAAATGCAAGTCAATATCGAAGATATCCTTCCCCAAACTAAAATGAAACATTGTCCTCAATGTTTGAAAAATAAGGGTCAAAAGGAATCTCAACAAAAATTCTAAGGTCATGCCAAAAGAATAGATGTTAGTTCGATAAAGACAAGGATAAGAGATTTCCCACTTTATGAAGAGAAAATTGGAGACCATCAATGGAAATTGTGGGCATTGCTTTGTCCTTCCACAATATTGAACCATGAATCTTCCAAAATCCGGAAAACCTAGACAAACAAGCACAAACAACCAACAAGAACGAAAGAGAACAAGCTTCCTCTCATCTTTTACATTGTTAGCTCAAGAACAACTTTAAACGGCTTAGTTTTTGTTAACCGAATACAAGCTATACTCGACCCCGAATTGATTTGTCCTTGGGGGAGCAAAATGGAAATGAAAGTGTCATGGAGTGTAAAAATGGGGATGAAGAACACCCGTTGAACGGATATTTCCCCAAACTAAAGATGAATGATGGATGAAGGGTGGGTCAGGGTGGGATAAAATTATCAAAAGAGTTAAAGAACTCTTCCATATCCAAGCTCATCAATCAAAATATACCCGGTTTAAAAACTTTATCTTCCAATCTCCGTGTAGTAAGATGGCGGGTAAAAGACCTCGGGATAGGTGACAAATGGTAAAAATGTTCGTATTGTGAAAATGTTGAAATCATTGTTTTCTCCATTATTAAGCAAAACATCATTTTCACCTCCTCCCGGGTCAAAGGTTTCATCATCATTAAGCACATCAAAATCATTCGTCACGGCCGCTACGGGCTCAAAATCAAAACAACTCTTAACAACCGGTGATTCCGGATTATCAAAACTATCAAGGTTATATGACTCATTTTTGGGAAGGGGAGGAGAATCATTGATCAGCAATTCTTTAAGAAAACAAAAATCCCCTTCCGAGTCATAATCGTCGCTCTCAATGCCCGGTGGCATCAAGTCATCGGAAGTAAGAAATAAATCGATCTCCTCCATAAGAGAGTCACTATCCTCAACAAGGATAGGAGAATAAGAGAGAGACTCAATAATTGTATCAACATTTTCAGAATTATGTTCTTCCGGAAGTCGAGGAAAAGAAAATTCATCAAAAGAATAGATATCGGTAACATTGTAGAATCATATCGGAGAATCACGATTTAGTAGAGATCAAAAAGAGTCAGATTCGGTATTAAAGCACGGTTCATCAATTCCCAGGTGTAATAAGAATATTTCGCTAAAAATCCTTGTAGAAAGAAATTACTTTCATTTGTAATGATTTCATCGTCAAATCATAAAGAGGATTGGAGAAAGAATTAAATTCATCCTTTTGAATTTCCTCTTCGGATAATGACTCATCATCACTAGAGAAGTTGTCGTTAGAATCGAAAAGAGGATTAGAAAAAACCGTAAAAATCGGAGAAGATTCATCACAAACAGGCATATCACACTCGCTTCCATTGTCGGAAAGACCCTCGGACTCTCTTGGGATTGGGACAAGGTACTCAACACTAGGAATAGTGTCAAGATGCTCGTCCCCCATACTTAGAAAGTTATCGGGCTCCTCTATCGGTAAATCTGGTGTAATTGCTTTAGATCGAGCAATAATATCTCCTAAAGGAATAGAATCGTCATCGTCATCAAAAGTAATCGAAAGCATGCGACGACGGGCAGCAGCATTCCTTTCTTCATTGTAAGCTTGCTCCTTTTTCCGAATTTCGCTGCCCCATTCATTAAAATCTATCTTAAGTTTATCAAATTTCTATTCTCATATATCCTCTCATATTCTTCATTATCTCCTCACCCCGAAATCTCTTATACTCCAATTCATTTGTAATATATCTAATCTCATCATAGACCAACTGTTCTCATGCCTCATTTCCTCGCTACTCATATCCTCCTTTTCTTACTTTGATCTTGTTTTATTTCTCAAAGCTTTTCTGCATTTTAATGAGAGTCTTCTTGATGATCGATGGAGTATTTTTCCGGGGTTGTGGGTTGGTCAAATACCCGAAAAAGTAGAATTATAACTCGGATTAGGTTCATAGAAATTTTGGTCCAACGGTTGACATTGATAATCAAAGTGTGGACCCCCGCAATAAGCACAAACAAGATATTGTTGAGAAAAATTCGGTGAATTTTGTGGGTAATTATTATCACTAAAGTTTTGATTGTAACACGGTTCCAGCTCAGAAATGATCGGATCTTTTGGTGGACAATTGTAACCGAAATGAGCACCTTTTCCACAAGATTCACAAATGCATTGTTGACAAAAAATTCCATTTAATGAATCACCGCACTCATAACAACAATTATGGTCGATTTGTGGAGGATTTTGTGAAATATTTACCACCGGGGTGCTTGATCACATACGCCTTGGCTCTCGAGGGAGCATTAACAACGTTGGTATGTCATTAGGATGACTCGAAGTATCTTTGAAAGTTTTGGAAAAACTCCATTAATCAACACAATATTAAACAAAATCTTTTTCGAATTTCATACTTATAAGAGTACATCCATGACAATACGGACATCGATTGACCCGGGGTTCCACACACCGCACAATGCAGAGAAGAGTCGGGCACGGGAACAATGATCTGGTCATTAAGATTTCCTATCGAACAACATTCTTTAGTGTACCAACTTCCACAAGTTGAACATTCTTTGATTGCATAAAGGGATTTTGAACGATTAGGCGCCATAAGAATTAAACATTATCGAGGATAAGGAAAATGAGAATTAAACAAATAAGAGGAATAAGAAGAATATTTTTAGCTTTTCCGAATAATACATAAGATAATTAAAGAATTTGAGATTGAGAAGATTCTTTTTGGGGGAAATTAAATTTTTTAGTATTTATTAGGAAGGAGAAGAAAAACTATTTTTGGTAACCGTTAATTACAAGCTTCACGATAAGTCTCCAAGATTACGCACAAGTGAGCGGAAAAGCTTAGCGAGCCGCAATGACTTCTTAGCAAGTAGCTATCACTTTTCCTTAAACTCACCTTTTAGTTTGTAAACTCAAAGGTCCGTCGTACCTCGCAAGTAACTCACGATTAATTTTGTTGTTTATTGGAATGGTTTAAGATGGATAGCTAGTATCCAAATTTGTTTTTTTTACTAATTCGATAGGAATCGAATTAATGAATGTTTTTTTATTTTTATAAAGTATAGACAAAAATAGCAAAGTAACTTCCAAGAAGGAAGGGTCTTCAAAACTCTACTTCAACGAATATCCTCAAAAATCGTTCACGTCTTCCCCGGCAACGGCGCCAAAATTGGTTTCGTGTGATAAGTATAGTATATATCTCTATAGTGCAAATTTTCACCAACCAAGATACCGTAAGTAATTAATCACTTAGGAAAGTAATTAATACACGGGTCGTAAATTCCTCGAAGAAGTCGTGAATTGAGATTTGGTGATAATTCGGATTCGAGTCAAGAATGGTAAAGGATTTTTGAATTTTGAATTATACTACGAATATAATAGAACAATTATACTATAGAAACGATTAAAGAAACTAAAATCAATTAACTAGCACGAAAAATTAACAAATGTGAATTAAAAACGTGAGCTAAAACGAGAATTTAAAATCTAAAGCACTACTTTTAACAAATTTTATACCTAAAAATCACAAATTTAAAAAGAAAATTTTAGGAAAAAGAATTAGAATTTTTTAACTATTTTTGAATTTTTTATGAATTTTTAAAGAAAAATGAATTAACTAAAATAAACTTTTTCTAAAAATTAAACACTAAATTCTACTTTTACATTTTCAAAAATACTAGAATGAAAAAGAAAATTATCTCAAAAAGAATTAA
The DNA here is from genome assembly GCA_026074375.1 of Tanacetum coccineum. NCBI lineage: Eukaryota > Viridiplantae > Streptophyta > Magnoliopsida > Asterales > Asteraceae > Tanacetum > Tanacetum coccineum. Next base: position 68,952 of record BQNB010013636.1, read on the forward strand.
AAATTTTCAACATTATTTTTCTATTTTCTATGATTTATTTAAGAAAAAGAAATTACTAAAACCTATTTTAATTCCTAGAAAATACAAATCTAACTAGAAAATAAAGAAAAATGGTTTTTATCTACTTAAAATGTGCAGAAATCTAATGAAACAAAAATGCCCAATTTTTATAAACTAATTGAATCCTAATTTTACCAATTAAAAACTAAACCCTAAATTTATAAAACTAATTTCAAAAATATTATATCTATTTTATTTTCCCAAAGACAGGGTAAAAGTTAAAAGAATAGAAAGTAAAGGTAGGCGGGGTAAACTGTCTAGATTTTACACTAAATGGGAAAAACGAGTAACCCTAAAAACACTCTAAGAAAGTACCAAACTAACCTCAACGATTTGGCTATTTGGCTTATCTAAAAAGTGAAATTAAGCAAAAACTTAAAACTACAAAGTTGTTAATGAGCTTATTCTCTACAACTTTAATAAAAGGCACTTTTGAAACTTTTAAACAACTAGATAGTCTAAAAAATAGCTTTTTTTCTGGCAAAAACATACTAAGGCTTTAATTGGTTTTTTAGACTTAGCTAATTCCTAGCTTAATACTAAATGAAAGTTAAAAACAAAAGAAGCTTTATGAAGCTTAAGATGTATACTAGGGATGTCTAAAAAGGAATAAGCTACAAGTGAACAAAAATAACAAGAAATTTGCTATTAAAAAGTGCAATTTTGAACTTAAAACTGTTTCTAAGCAAATTCTAATAAGCTAATAAGCTGAAAACTAAATCCTAAAAACTTAAACTTTGAAAATAAGCTATACTATAAACCTTGAATGAATCTAGATAAAATGATTTTGAAAATTACAACAAGAAAATAGGAAATCAAAAGAAATAAGCTAGAAGTCACATTTGCTGCTATACTACTTTTGAAAGGAACTAAAAGCTAATCAACAGCTTATTAATGAAAGTTAAAAGTTGATTTTTAAAAAACTAATGGAGTACTCCTTAAATGCTTAAAAGCAAATTCTAACTCCTAATTATAAAAGCTAAAAGGCAACTAGAAAATGAATGAGCAACAACAGTATTAACTGTTGTTGCTGATGCAATTGACCAAAAACATTAAGTGCAGGGCAAATTGCTAAGATAAAAACTCATAAACCTACTCACTAATTGTATGTAAACCTGCATTATCCAATTTTTAACTCTAGAATACTTTTGAACCACTTAACACTAAATTCAATTGAGCTAAAAACTGCCCTGGTGTTAGTTAAGGTTCTTTAGAACTTAAAACTTTGAAAAACTACAAACTAATTTTCAAATGCTGTTTAAAACTTTATAAAATCACTTAACACAACTGATTTATGTAACTTTACCAACTAACTTTGACTTAAAAAGTCATTTACACCTAAATCCAAACACTCCTTAAGAAATTCTGTCTAAACTAAATTGTACTTAAAATCTATTTTAAAGCTAAAGCTGTTAAAACCTTTTATCTACTCACACTAAAACTTACCTAATAAAGCTATTTTAACAATTAAACCTACAGCTTATTAATAGAAATAAGCTACTTTATCAGCTAGCCTCTTTCCTACTTACTATGACAGAATTGAAAAGAATTAAAACTAAATGGATTTTAACTAAAACAGCTTAAGGCATTTGAGTATCTAAACTAACTAAACTATTTGAAAAGGATTCAGCACAAGGAAAAACAAAGGTATTGAAATAAGCTAAATGAATAAGCTGAAATGAACTTAAGAATATGAAACCTGAGATTTATGTAGTCTCAGAACCAAGCCACTCTTGTTGAGTGAGTGGCTTAAAAACATATACCTAATGTGGCACCTTGCCTCTAAACCTTTAAGCTTTAAGCTCAATAAGCTATATGTAGCTTATTACTCCATAAGCTTCCAACATTTGATCAATTTGAACTAAAAATGGATAATTTTGAACAATAAGAGACAAATTCAGTTTATAAAAAAAGCTTATAACAAGAATTGAACAACTTTTGAACTTTAGAAAATGTAATAAGCTAAAAACAGCTTATTACAAGCTTATTAACTAATACTAGCTTATTACATGAAAATTTGAAAATGAAATCAACTCAAGTAGCTTTATTGCTTATTAATGAAGAGTACAAGTGAAGAAACAAGTAATACAACTGAATTTAAAAGTTTGAGCTTAATTGAAAACGATGAATAGTAAACAAAAGCTTAAAAAGGAAAAATTACAAGGAAAACTGAAAATTAACTAACTAAAAATTAACTAACTCTGGCTCTGAATGCTTGGGCTTCTATTTATAGAGAGAGATGACAAGAGTGATGAAGAACTCAATTAATCCTAGCCATTGGATCTAAATCATTGAATTTAAGCCGTTGATCTTGAATTGTGAGGTGTTTGGACCAATTAGGGATTGCCACGTCATAGAAATGACGTGGAGGTGGTGTAAATACGAGGTGGTGAAGTGGGGAGGAACGGGAAAAGGAGAGAAAGGGTTTTGGGTTTGTTTCGATTTGGGCGGGAAAGTTGGTTAGGGGCGGTTATAAGAATTAACCCGCGCCCTTGTGTTTGAAACTTTGAATAAATGGCAACTTCAATCCCTGTGTTTCATTCTTCATAGATGTAGTGTTAAAAGAAGTTTTAAAGTTTGCACTTCTGGCCCTTGAACTTTTCTATCTCCTTTTTCCTTTTAATAACCAACTTTCTCACTTTGTCAATTTTGGTCCTTTGACTTCAAAACATCCAAAAGAGCCCTTAAACTTTGCAAACTTGTCACTATTGGTCCTTGGCACTTCAATTTGGTCTTCATTGACTTTCTTTTCTTGTGTCGGGCTGATCCGGCTTTTGAGATTGGCTTTCATTCTTCACTCTTGTCTTGTCTCTTCTGTTTCTTGTCGGTTTTTGATCGTTTTTGCTTCCTTTTGTCTTTACATATTAAATCCTGCACAATAGACACAAAAGCACATAAATTTCTATCCTTTTGGCATTATTTGGCTTTTATTTGGCAAAATCCCGGGTATTTAAGATATACAATTAAGCATTTATCAGTACACCATCATACATTGGAAATACTTATGGTATGTTTTGCTACATTATATTAATACTTATATTCTAAAAATACGTTGACCAATAAATCTTGTTTCTATAATGCACAGATGAATTTCCGTACATGTTTTCAATAGTATTACACCATGAAGGGCGTTTCTCTGGTTTTCCAATAAGGAAAATACCTTACAAGGAAAGATACATGAAGTAGACTTTTAAACATTGATGATTTTACCAAGGAAGACATGTATAACATTATGAAGAAAATAAGTGATGCTACTGGAGTTGTTGAGAATATCGAGTCAAATGAGTATTTCTACTATTTCCAAAAACCTAATTGTGATTTAAATGTTGGACTACAACAACTATGGACTGAAGAAGATTACATGGATCTATACATGTATATTGGGCACGGCAAGACGCAATTCCTTCACATATACATTGTAAAAGAGGAGATAAACGAAGAGTGCGAGGCTTGTAGAGCTAGTTCAAGTGCCGAATCGGAAGGCATTGTAATAATTTAATGACAATTATCATTGACAATAATGTAATGTAATTTGTGAAAAAAAATCAAAGATGTTTATATTCTGAAAAATATCAAAAAAAAACCCTGTCGATATTTTCTTAGGTGTGTTAGAACACGACTTCGATGTTGGCGAAAAAAACTTAATAAAAAACAACATAGCTCAATAAAATAATAAGAAAAATCACATAGTTCAATACATTAATAATGAAATAAACATGTTTTGTTTAACAATACAATACGATAACTCAATAATTATCATATTTCTACATTCCAACTAGAACAGATGACTTCACACTTTATGTTTTCGAATAACAATCTAAAAAATCTGTGATGGCACCACTGACGGGCCAATCTCCGGCGGTTTATGTCCCACCTTTAAAACATCGTGTACTGATTTTTTGGGTATTTTTGTTCCGCCCATCGGAATCTAAAGCGATCACAGGTAACGCCGGCCTTCCTGGTAGAAAACGTTTTGTCCATTACAGGTGATAGGACAGATATAAGACCATCTGTTTGTCCCATTCCAGAAGGATGTGCCCAACCATCATATATAACGCACGATGAATGAAGCCCCCAAACACTAGTCTTAGAAACATGAAATGCAAACTGATTATGCACTAGAGTTGGCGCAAGAGTCCAATAACAACACAATAAGATGGCCACAAGGTAAACCCGATAATTGCCATTGTCCACAGCTACATGTCCTAGTATTTAGATCAACTGTCGCATTTTTGTAATAATCAACAACATTGTAAAGGTAGTTTGCAGCGGGTCTTACAGTCCATGTGGCGGATTTTGCAATTCTTTGAGCTAATTTGGCCTCCGCCCAGGGTGTTAATTCATGTTTATGCTCATCTACACATGGTTTAATATATGTGAGTAAAAAATAAAAAATATATATAAATAAGCATAGTTTGGTATGTGTTTACCTGCTGTTTGTCGATGTTCAAAGTACCACTGCTGCAAAGATTTTATGAACCAATCAATCATCATACAAATCGGGAGTTTTCGGGAATGTCGAGACAAGGCGTTCACTGATTCCGCACTATTGGAGGTCATGTAATTATAACGCATACCGGGGAAGTGAACTCTTGCCCACTTTTCAAGACCAATCATATCAAGTTTATTAGCGATACTAGGCAACCAATCACGTAAAGTACTAAAACGTTCTTCAAAGTCTGAAATCCGATATGCTTTACATGCTTTCCAAAATAGCTCTTCCTTACTTATAAATCGAGGACACTTTTCACGTAAGTTCATCAACAAGTGGCGACAACAACGACCATGAAACGCATTTGGAAATACATTCTTAATGGCCGAAGCAATGGATACAGCTCCATCAGATATGATTGTTAAGTGATCTTGCTTACCAATTATACATTCCTTAAATTTCGTCAAAAACCAATCCCAAGATCTAAATGTCTCAGACTTTCCCACCCCGTATGCAAGTGGCAGAATCTGATTATTACCATCCATTGCAACTGCTAGATACATTGTACCTAAAAATTCACCTTTAAGATGTGCACCATCTATTATAATCAATGGTCGCATGTGTAACACAAATGTACGTATCTACATAAAAAAATCTTTTAATAATTAGAATAATAAAAAGATAGCATGAATAGTAAATTTATTTTTTCGTAAAAAATAGTACTTACCACAGCACTGACGACAAGGAAAAAAATCTCAAATCTGTCTTCATCGTCAGTTTCTATATGTGTAATAGTCCTTTGGTTTTTTAGTTTCAAATTGTGGCAATACAAAGGGAGTTCGGCAAACGACTCCTCAGGAGTCCCTCTCAACAATTGCAAAGCATAACATTTAGATCGCCAAGCTTGAGAATATGAAATATCAATTTTGAACCTAGCTTTCATATCTGTCATAATCTCTTTCCCCCTATATATCATGCTACTCTCAGACATTACCTCTTTCAATATATGACCAAGTACTTTTGGGGAAGCATTATGATGATGTGGGTGAATTTGAGTTTTAGTGCATGTATGATGGTCGACAAAAGCTGTTACATAAAACTTTTTATAGTCTTTCGGTATATATGCTCGAAAAATCCACTCACATGTGTTAACAATACATTTTGCATATACCCTTTCAGGGTCCGATCTTGGGTATCTAATTTGAAATCCCTCTTCAAGAGCTTTTCTACCCAAAACAATTTTTATTTGTTCTTTACTATCAAAAGTATCATGTAATCGAACAAGACTAGATGTTCCATAACACATACCTTTTTTCTTGATATCTAGGACTGGCGTTTTGAGCAGGGGAGGCATATTCCAAAATTTATCCTCCTTAAAATTCTTGTTAGCAACGGGTGTTGTTTCCGCATCCTCATCAGATTCACTAACCTCCTCATCATATTCACTACTCTCATCCTCGCCAGATAATCTTTTTACTTTCCCAAAAACACTACCCATTATCTTTTCTCCGAAAGGCCGTAATTTTTCATCATCTAGCAAATCCCTTTCGTTAGCTGAATCACTTTGAGGATCCTGCATAGGATACCCAAGAAATCCAGGCACATACATAGGATTTCCAGAAAATCCATGCATTTGTTGATAAATAGGAAGATTTTGATAAAACCCACCACTACTAGGAATTTGTGTTTGGTGAATTTGTGTGGCATGATATTCGGTTTGATATACATTTACAGACGGGGTAGCATGAATAAAATTGCTTTGTTGATTGCTTCCTGAATTTGTCTACCATTTACACTAGACTCAACAATACACAACGTAACCATTCTACTACTTTTAACAACAAATTCCATAAATTCATTGACTTTCAAATCATCACATACCTCTACAATATCATTATCCAAATTGTAAGTTACCATAAAATCACTATTAGCATCGATTTCTAGCCTCTCGGATACCGCTTCTAGTAAACATGAATATGATGACAACAATGGTAAAATTAGTGTACGTTTTACACAATTTAAAGGCATATACTCCAACGCACCATCTACTCTTTCCCATGCACCTCCTTTACACACACGTATTTTGACGGTTTCTTTGACGGATTCCATGGCAATTTGAGGTTTTTGTGATTTTTTTTTTGAGTTTTTTAGTGAAAAACACGGAATTAAGCAAGAAATAACAATATAACACGCTTTATCCAAAATCTGCAAGAAAATCTCGCAAAAAACAGAAAATCTCGCAAGTTTTATCCACAAGTTTGCGATATTTCAAAAAATACGAATTTTCTGAAAAATATCGCAAATTTTTGATATTTTTGCGATATTTCTGAAAAATATCGCAAATTTTTGATATTTTTATCTAAAATTTGCGATATTTTTCAGAAATATCGAAAATTTGCGATATTTCTAAAAAAATCGCAATTTGAAGATAAAAAAATCTAAAATTTGCGATTTTTCTATAAAATTTGCGATTTAATCAAATTTGCGATTTATTTTAAATTTTGCGATTTTCTATAAAATTTGCGATTTTTTTATAAAATATCGCAAATTTTGCGATATTTTTCAGAATTATCGAAAATTTGCGATATTTCTTAAAAAAATCGCAAATTAAAGATAAAAAAATATAAAATTTGCGATTTTTAATAAAATTTGCGATTTATTTTAAATTTTGCGATTTTTTTATAAAATATCGCAAATTTTGCGATATTTTCTAAAATTATCGCAAAATTTTCGATTTTTTTCTCAATTTCGCAAAAGTGACGAATTTTGCGATTTTTATGGGTATTTTGGCATTTTGGCTAAAAAGTTGGGTATTTTGTGAAGTGAGGTTGTAAAATTGGGTATTTTTGTGATTTTCCCTAAATTCAAACATCATCCTCAAAAGTATTTATTCTTACACAACTTGTACTCTCTTCACCTCAAAGTAAACATATACTAGTATGTTTTTATTTTAAAACGTCTCAAATTGTAAAACCCTACAAAACCCAAGATACTGGGTCATAATAAATGTTTTCGACCCGCCTGACCATCCGACCCGGGTATGTGGTTTGTGTTCGGGTCGGGCAATAACATATAATGAAACCCGTTTCTCAACATTATACGTGTCACACAAACACAAACCACATTTTCTCTTTTACCTAAACACACCACCGCTCCCATAAACCTTTTTTTTCATATTCATCCAAGAACTTGCAACCCCATAATTCTTCAATTACCAGTAAGTGCAGATCTTAAAAAAAACATTACTTATGTACAATTTATTTGGTTTTTCACCTTTTAATAATTTATTTATAGTTTTAGTTTGGATTTTGATTT
>BQNB010013637.1:0-28510 GCA_026074375.1 Tanacetum coccineum
AGTTGATTGTTGGTTTGATTGGTTGTGTTTGTTAAGTCCAAAATGATGTTTTAAGTCCTTTAAGTTTGTTTGTCTTGATGGTATGTTTTGATTAAACGGTGATTAATAGATTCCCAAATTTGATCAAATACCACCTGATGCGCGGATCGACCTTTTAAGTCCTTTATATATATACGTAATTTTTTTCGGGAAATTACGGTTTCAAAACATAGGTTTTCAATGGACAAAACGCAGTGACTTTTGACCAAAGCGCAGTGAGTATGAGCAAAACGCAACGAAGCTTGGTCAAAACGCAATGATTCTTGGTCAAAACGCAACGATTCTTGGTCAAAACGCAATTGGTCAAAACGCAACGATTCTTGGTCAAAAGGCAACGATTGTTGGTCAAAACGCAACAAATGTTGGTCAAAACGCAACGAGTCTTGGTCAAAACGCAATCTATAAATTAATTGGGCAGAGTAACGTCTAGTCAAAACGCAGTGATGGTCTTCAAAACGCGACATGTGGAGTCAAAACGCAACACACAAAAAAATATCAAAACGCAGTGACTTTAGAATCAAAACGCAATGACTTGAGATCAAAACGCAGCGACTTGAATCAAAACGCAATGACTTGAGATCAAAACGCAACGACGAACACCCCTTCAGATAGGCAAAACGCAGCCAAGAAAAAATCTTCAAACTTTCTTGTAAGCTACAAAATGATGTTAAAACCACTTAGTAATGATTCAAGGAAGTGATCTAAGCTCAAAAGTACAAGTCTTTAACACATTTAACCACGAAACAAAGATCAAAGTTGATTTTTTTTTCTTGTTTTTTTCTTTATTTCGAACCAAATAAAAAAAACCAATAAACCTACGAAATTTAATCACTAAACACCCCTTTAGCTCTAGTACCACATGTTATCCCACTAGTTTAATCCATTACACAACTATAATCTATACCAAGATGCTAGAAAATGAGAAGAAATCTTAGAGAGAGAAAGTAGAGAGAGAAACTAGATTAGAGAGAGAATGGGAAAGTTACAAGTTATGGGAAAAATGCAACCAACACCCTTCACCAAGTGAGGTGAAGGGATATTTATACCCATGCCATGCTAGGTGGCTTATGGGCTTGTAACTTGGGTCGGGCTTGGCATAACTTGGGCTTTGAGCCCGAAACACGGACAATATTAGATTACAATCCAAGCCTGTTGAACCCGACTAACCTATTACAATACCAGACCTAGTTTGACTTTCTAAGACCGATAACATTCGTGTTTGACTTAATATAATTAAGGCTAACACATAGTTCCTGCAGAAACTTACAGGGGCATTTTGGTCATTTTCTGTCGAGTTTCGGGTCTCGGCTAAAACTAAAAAGTTGTCTGGAGTTTTATAACACCCCACACACCCCTCCCGTTTTCTTTTTCACACACACACACACATTACACCTACTCTTTTTATTTCAAAATCCTCACTCAATCGCAACACATTCGATCTTGAAATCCAGACATTTTCGTGCTTAAGGTATTAAGAAAATGTTGTTCCTTAAACCCCTTGTGATCTCATGTCCTCAAAGGAATTTGTTTTTAAGAATTCAATATCTAAAAACCCTAAAATCAAAATTAGGGTCATGAAGATTTAAAACTGAATAAAAACGAAAATTAATAGAGGGTTTTGTCATTTGATGGTGTTAGAAGACTTGTCTAATTTAGTATTTTAATAAGATATCATATGTGTATGATTTGAAGTGATTCTTTATGATGAAAACGACGTGTTTTTTGATTTTAAGTTCAAAAGTTTATGGGTTTTGCGTTGGATAAATGATTAATGTGTTAATGAATGTGTGTATGCTTTGAAACTCGAATATAACATGTTTGATTCTTGGTTATTAATGGTTTCTTGGATTTGAATGCTCGTTTAAATGATTTTGCTTGAATATGTACTTCTAAGTTGCAAAAATGTTCTTGTGAATGATATGAGGCTAAATGAGTGAATCTTGAAGTGGGAAAACACATGAAAACTCGAATTAAAAATGCAAATTTTTTAGAACAATCCGAATTTGCAGGGACAGTTATACACGAATTTGCAAGTTTTTGTGCTTCACGAACTCGCAGGCGTTAGTATTACACGAATTGGCAATGAACCTTTAGACCACGAATTTGCAATTCAATTTAGACCTCGAATTCGCAGGTCTCCTTTAGACCACAAATTTGCAATTTACTTTAGACTCCGAATTCGTAAGACTCCTTTAGACCATGAATTTGCAATTTACTTTAGACTCTGAATTCGCAAGACTTCATTACACCACGAATTTGCAACTCATTTAGGGTCCGAATTTGCAGATACCATAAGGGCACGAATTAGCAGATAGTAGTAAAACCCAATTCGCAGGGAGTCCTTTGGTCTCCAAATTGGCAAAAATTTAGAGTAGTAATACACGAATTCGCAGACCTCTTTAGTATCCGAATTCGTAGTAACCTTTACCATCCGAATTTGCAATAACATTTAGAGTCTGAATTCGCAGTTTTCACTGTAAAACCAGATTCAATCATATTTAATGGATTCAAAAAGCCTAATTATCATAAACACTTAAATTCTAACCAAAAGATGACTTAAAACTTGTGTTAGGTAACAAATTTAAAATTAATTATCTTTGGAATCTAATCAAGTCAAAATTGATTAACTAAATTACCCCAATTTTAATGTTCACTCCTTTCAATGGTTTATCGTTTCAAAAATGTGTTACATGCATTAACTGCCAATTTAGGGTCTCTATATATATAGTGTCTATATAAACTTGTTTATATATAAACTGTATCGACTCTTTCTTAGCAGAATCATGAGTATCACAAAAGAACAACAATAAGCATTTGATAATGCTCTTGTTCCACGGGAACAACGTTTAACAATTGGAAGTTGCAACTACAGATTGAGCACCACATTCAAGCCTAAGGAACCCATCTTTCAAGTTGCTTTGGATGTTCTCTCTCTCACTCCTTTTTATCCAGCCTTCTTGATCACTGCAAGTGTCCCTGCTGTCTACATGCATGAATTCTGGGCTACTGCATCTTACCACAAGCATTTCATCAGATTCAAGCTGAACACAAAGAGCTATTCTTTTGATCTGGATACTTTCAGAAATATGCTTCAGATGTGTCTAAAACTTCCTGGACAAAAGTTTGTAGATCCTCCATTTAAAGAGGAAATACTTACTTTCATGAGAGAACTTAGCTACTCCGTAAACATCAAATTACTGTCTGATGTCAAAGTTGAAATTCTATCTCAACCTTGGAGAACATTCAGAACTATCATCAACAAATGTCTTAGTGGAAAAGTAACAGGACTCGATACACTCCGTCTCTCTCCGGCTCAAATCCTTTGGGGTTTGTATCACCAGCAAAAAGTTGACTATATCTACCTTCTATGGGAGGACCTAGTCTTCCAAATTGAAAACAAGGAGTCAAGGAAGACCAAATACATGTTCTACCCAAGATTCACCAAAGTCATCATCAATCACTTCATGTCACAAGATCAATCAATCCCAAGAAGAAACAAAGTGGACTGACACATGGCTAATGATGATCCTATTCTCACTACCGTGTGATTCATCCCTCAACATGAAGTTGTTCAAAAGTACGGTGTCATTCTTCCTGAAAACTTAACCACTCAAGCAATGAAAGAATCTGAAGCATACAAGACTTACTATGCTTTTGCTACTGGAAAGGCGATTCCTAAACCAAAATATGTACGTCGATCTACCAAGGAAAAGCCTGAACAAGCCCCTGAGGCTTCCTCTGGTAAAAGACTCAAAGCTACTGCTAAAGTGACTAAATCAGGAAAGAAGAAGCAACCTGCTAAAGGACTGGAGACTCTATCTGTATTTGGCATGTCGAGGCTGACAATGAAACTAGCCATTAAAGAAAGTAAAACACAACTTCACCGCTCTCAACCCAACGGTTCTGGTGCACATGAAGGAACTGGTGTTACACCAGGGGTTCCCGATGTACCTATATATGGATCTGATGAAGAGCAAATATCTTGGAAGTCTAGTGAAGATGATGATGATGAAGCAAACATACCCAAAGACGAAGATGATAATGATCAAGATGATGATGAACGAACTGAATCTGACAATGATGGTGATGACTTTGTTCATCCCAAGCTTTCCACTCATGATGATGAAGCAAGAAAAGATGATGAAGTAAATGAAGAAGAAAGCAATGATGAAAGTAATGAAGAAAGCAATGAAGAAAGTGATGAAGAAGTTCAAGGAGCGAATACTGAGGAAGAAGAGATGGATGAAGAGGCGACACATGAAGAGGACGAAGCGAATGAGCTATACAGGGACGTGAACGTTAATCTGGAGGGAAGAGACACTGTGATGACGGATGCTCCACTGCCTAATGTTCAAGCAACTCAGGAAACAGAAGATACTCATGTGATACTCACCGCTCTGATCAATCCTGAAGGTCAACAGCAGAGTTCTTCTGTGTCATCTGGCTTCGTTTCTAACATGCTCAACCCCAGACCAGATACAGGTATTGACTCAATATTTACTCTTAACACTGAGGCAACTTCACTTGTAGATGTTTCGGTCACCACTATTGCTGAGCCACCTCTTGTGTCTGCAACAACTCTTCCTCCACCACCCACTCCTCTCATCACACATATGCAACAAACACCAGTTCCCACACCAACAACTGTTCCAAGCACCTCCCTGCAAGATCTTCCCAACTTTGGCTCTTTATTCGGGTTCGACCATAGACTTAAAACTTTAGAAACCGACTTCTCTGAGTTCAAGCAAACGAACCAATTTGCTGAAGCAGTTTCTTCCATTCCGGCATTGTTGATGCGTACCTTGCCAACAAGATGCATGAAGCCGTCAAAACTACTGTTCAGTTACAATCCAAAAGACTTAGAGATGAAGCTCAAGCCGAAAACGAAGACTTTCTCAATAAATTTGATGACAACATAAAGAAAATAATCAAGGACCAAGTCAAAGAACAAGTTAAGGCATAAGTCTCTAAGATTTTGCCAAAAATTGAGAAGACGGTAAACGAACAACTCAAAGCTGAGGTTATGACTCGTTCATCCACTGAATCCAAGACATCGCTATTTGGCATAGCTCCAACCTATCTGAATTAGAGCTTAAAAAGATTCTCATAGACAAGATGGAGAGCAATAAGTCAATCCACAAATCTGATGAACAAAAGAATCTCTACAAGGCATTGGTTGAAGCTTACGAAAGTGACAAGCTCATTCTTGACACTTATGGTGATATTGTCTCGTTTAAAAGATGAAGAGATGATGAGGACAAAGATGAAGAACCCCCCGCTGGATCAAACCGGGGGTCCAAGACACGACGAGCTGGAAAAGAACCTGAGTCAACCAGTACACCAAAGGAAAAGACACCCAAGTCAACTGGCAAGTCAACTGAAGGGTCCAAATCTCTTTACAAGTTTGCTGGTGAGTCTGCTCATGCAGAGGAGCCAATGCACACCGCCAAGGATTTGGAAGAACCCGCACATCAGGAGTTCTACACTGGAGCTACTGAAGATCAACCAGTTGATGAGACCCTTAGCCTTCTAAGTGGTTTCAGATACCCACTAGACTTCCATCTCTCGATCGTGATTAGAATAAGACTTTGCCTGCTGATCATGGACAAGTTCAACCTTGGTTAAGCAATTTGTCTCGGGAAGAAGGTCCTCGTGAATCATTTGATGAGCTAATGGATACTCCTTTGGACTTCTTAACATTTATAATGAATCGGCTCAAAGTTGATACTCTAACACCTGAATTGCTAGCTGGTCCAACATTTGAGCCGATGAAAGGCACATGCAAGAGTTTGGTCGAACTAGAATATTTCTTTGAAGAAGTCTACAAGGAAACCACGGATCAACTGGATAGGAACAACCCTGAAGGATAGCAATATCCTCATGATCTGCGAAAGCCACTACCATTGATACCTAACTCTCGCGCCGTAAGTTTATAACCGTTTGATCACCTTCATCAACAACGACCCTCTATCTATCTGGTGGTGTCTCAAGCCAAACATATGCAACTTTCGTTACGAAGACCAAGGCTGCAGATTATGGTCATATCAAATGGATTGAAGATTTGGTCCCTAACACAATGTGGAGTGAAGTGTCGGTCAACTACGACAAACATGCACTCTGGGGAATTTCTCATTGGAGACGCAAACGTCAACAATTCTATACGCTTGCTGCTAACAGGGAATCTGCTCGTGATGTCTACTACAAACGTAGAATCCTTGTTGTCACAAAACTTCAAATTCTCGAATGGCATGGCTACAAACATTTGGATTAGATCACCATTCATAGAGATGATGACAAGCTATATACATTCAAGGAAAGAGACTTCAAGAGGCTTCACCTTTAAGACATCGAAGATATACTGATCCTTCTTGCTCAAGGAAAGCTGACAAATCTCAATGTTGAAGATCATCTAGCTTTTGGTGTCTCTCTGAGGATGTTTACAAGAAATATTGTCATCCAAAGACGTGTTGAAGATCTTCAGTTAGGTGTCGAGAGTTACCAAAAGAAGCTCAACATCACAAAGCCAGATACGTACAGATCTGATCTCAAATGCAGGGATGCCTATACAGCATATTCCAATCCCAGAGGCTTCATCTATCAGAACAAAGACAAGAAGAACAAGTTGATGCGTATTGATGAACTCCACAAGTTTAATGACGGTACACTCGATGAAAAAAAATGTTCAACTGCTCTTAATGATCGTCTAAAAGGGATTAGGATGGAATATCTACCACATACAATATGGAGACAGAGTGATAGGGAATGAGCAAAAGCTATAATCCAGGCGATCGACAAACAGCTCAAATCGATGAGGATAATGAGAAGTTTGGAAAGATTTGTTGGTGGGAGATCGTACGGGTGTGACTTTTGCTGCAAAGGACCATATGATTTATCATATGATGTCCTCATCATAACAAGTCAAACATTGTACGTAATGAATAACTTGTGACATTTGTATATATGTAGTGTAGACTTTATGGTGATAATAAGTAGTACTTGATGTACAAAATTTTCAACGAATTTCTTATAAATTCCAAAATTTTCCAATGATTGTACCAAGCACTATCTTAAATCCCATCAAAAAATTAAGGGGCATTAAATTGTTCCTGTTAGCTATAGTAAAATTTTGTCCCCGAACGTTAATCATTGAATATCCAAAATAAAAGGAGATTACATTTTCGGATAAGGGGAGAAAATGTGATGAAACTCAACTAATATTATATTGAAATTGATCAATAACAATGAAACTCAATGCAAACCACACTAGCATGTACTACGATTACGGTGCACGTGTTAAGGGGGAGCTTTTAGTGATGAAAAAACTTTCAAAGTGCAATCTTTTTGATATTTATATCAAACACTTTGATTTGAAATTTTCAATGATTTTGGTTTTTGATTGAGATAGAATACCCAAAAGACCGTCCATGTACTTAAATTTATGGAGTTATAAGTTGGTTAGCATAGTATCAAATCCATGATCCACCAGAACTGGGGGGATCTACCCAATTATATCCACTAGATAGTGAAGAAGTCCTTAGGTATATACAAAAGAGAAAAAGTGAGAAACGAGAATACGGCCGGACTTAGAATAGAGCAACACTAGAAATAAACCCAACAGGTGTTTGTATAGAAGTCTGGTAAGACATGAAGGGTTGAAGATGAAAAAAGAAATGTAAGGATAAAGGGTGAAAAGAAAGAAGCCCTTCATACACTTAGGCAGAAACCGGGTCAATACATAATCTGTCGGAAACACTAAGTTGTTGTCTGACATTGAAGACAGTCATGGACCCAGTGACGCTATGCACAACCCTCCCTAGCCACTCAAGGTCTCTCAACAGACTCTTGTTTCATTTCTCACGGAGATTACACGCATTTCTATCGGCTTTCTCATTCCGAGTTAGTTGATATTGAAAAGGTGGCAGTCTGCTCCAGCCTCCGATCACTAAAATCAAAGTGCACTATTGAGTCTAGAGTCAAAAGAGATCATCCATAAATCTCATTAGGACACTTGTCAAAATTATGCTTGTTATCTCACACAATGTGAATAACAAGAAATATACTAAGAGTCCTACGCATTATCCTTGTGATTTTGCCAGAACATCCGAGTGATATAATTCACAGTGAAGATGGAAATCCTGCTTGAGCCAACATCAAACAAGCTCATGGTAGGTGACTTGTGCGATTCTATACGAATCAAACTTGTGACAACTGGAAAGAAACGATGGTGCAATTCTATAAGAATCAAACTTGTTCCAGGTTATGAATTGACGATTGATGATGAATTTTTGAAATGATTAACACTCTCGATGTGTCACAAAATCACTTTAGCAAGTGACACGTCGATTGATTTTCAAATCGACTTTTCTATTTCAATTGGTGAGATAGTAACTCACTGGTTCACTCTTATCGTGTTGTCTGCTTTGAGACGTTCCGATAATGAGAACATGCTGAGTTTGATGAATCTAATGCAAATGTGTTAGAAAGATTCTATACTTCAGCTGGAAATCCTGTCAAGGAGATTCTTCTTAAATTGAATCTACCTGATCACAGGTCGATCCTCACGGATTTGAAGGTTGCTCCAACCAAACACGAGCGAATGACAAAGCCATATCCCCCCTCGCTTTATTGCTAAATGTTTTAATGCATGATACATAAAGATGGAGGTGAAGGTACCTGATTCCAGCTGACTCACAGATTCATAGCCACATGCTCATACCCGACCAACAAACATAAAGACATCATGAAAGCTCAAGTACATGTTTCAAGACTTCCGCTACTCTGATACCGTACGTCTTTCTTGAAGTGACGAAGTATTAAAGTCAAAGAATTTTAAAGAAGTTTCCATCACTCTGATACCGAATGTCTTTCTTGAAGTGACAAAGTGTTAAAGTTAAATAATTTCAAGAAAGATGGATCATTAAAGCTTTTCAAGTCAACAAATCATGAACGGTATGAGCATGTCAGTCCAGAAGTCACAAGTTCACAAGATGGCAAAGTTAACAAGATGGTGAAACGGGATTATGCTTGGTTGATGATCTCAAGGTGTTCGAGATCACATTCAAGACAAGCTAAGGAACAAGCTCAAGACCTAAAGTCTATGATCACTACATCAAATCACAAGTTAATGATTGAAGTTAAACGAGCTCAAGACTAAAGATAAAGCATTGGATGCTAGGTTTAAGTTTTTGTAAAATGGAGCGACCTCCCTTAGGGGGAGATTGTTAGGAATACGAAATTCCTAGGAAAGTGTCGGTCGCTTCCATAGATAACTGTCGTTAGCTCGTTAAGTAATTTTTGGAAACTTACATAGTTAGTTAGCAAAGACCCATGGATTAATCCATGCAAGCCTAAGCCCACGTCACATATGTAAGTATAAATACACCTCTCCATGCCTTGGAGAGGTGGTTGGCTGGTTGGTTGTATGTTTCATTTCCACTTAATGCATTTTATGTTCTCTACTTTCTCTCACTAGAAAATACATCCTTCCTCCCACTTTCTCTCTCTAGTTCTTGGTTCATAGATCAAAGATTACTTGTATTCTATAGAAATCTTGTCAATTTAGGCTCTAATGCACATCAAGTATGCCAAGCATCTAATTCACCTGAGAAAATCATGCTTAAAAGTGTCAACATAAAGTTGGTGAGTTCATAGGTTTGTTTAAATATAAATGTTGCACCAAAGATTTGCAAAGTGTGTATGACCATTTCAACCGTTATAATAGTCACAAAATTTTGAAGTATGAAAGTTGAACCACAATTGTTCAAAGTATGCATGATAATTAAAAATATCACGAAATATTTCAAGTATGTATTGCCAAATGAGTAATTATGATTACACTAAGTTCATGAAACTGATGCACTAACTGAAATCAAGGATATGTACCCATCGTAGGTGTCCTCTCCAAGAACACCCGGGCAGAAATAAAATTAATATGTACCCATCGCAGGTGTGCCTTCCAAGAACACCCAGGCAGTAATGAAAAGAATATGTACCCATCGTAGGTGTCCCCTCCAAGAACACCCGAGCATTAATGAAAAGAATATGTACCCATCGTAGGTGTCCTCTCCAAGAACACCCGGGCAGTAATGAAAAGAATATGTACCCATCGTAGGTGTCCCCACCAAGAACACTCGGGCAGTAATCAAAAGAATATGTACCCATCGTAGGTGTCCCCTCCAAGAACACCCGGGCATTGACTTATTTTGTAAGAGTGTATGTAAACAAGTTTGTAATCAATCATGTAAATGTTCATGTAAACGATTATGTAACCAAGTTACGAAATCAAGTATGCAATCAAGTATTGTAAATCAATTTGTAACGGATGTTAAAAGACATGTAATAAGTTTGTATAAAAATGGTAAATGAATTGTAAACAAGCATGTTCCTCACCCCAACAAATATATGTAAAACAAGTAAAACATGAGGCTATAAACGCACCTCGATGTTGTAGAACGATTGGCAGGAATGCACATATTAAGCACAACACAAACGAAACCGGAACGACTCGACCAAGAAGTTGCGATTTATCTTAACGGCTATGACCCACTAGCATAGGATAATGTATTTGGGTTTTCTGATGGATAGTCACATCAACACGACACGTTGATGAAATTTTAGATTTCAAGTCATAATAGTTTGGTGGTTGGTTAAATAAAATAAATCGAAAAGTAATGCAAAGTATGTAATATATTCCGCATATATATTACATATGAAAAATGAACATGTATAAAATTCATAAGGTGAATTATATAACAAAGACAAACAATCAATAAATAATTGAGGTGTATATAATACGCGACATGTATTATATATGAAAATAAAATAAAAGTATATAATACCCTGCAGGTATTATATAAGAAACGTGAGAAAATAATTGTAAAACAACAAAATTCGACACGTGTTCGAAAATCACTAATTAAAGTTAATAAAGATTTTTTGCATAAAAGTAAACACACGTTTCAAAGTCATGAATTAGATAAATGACGTTTTAAAAGTTTTTACAAAAGTTATTATTCTATCTATTAGTCGGGAATTATAAAATATAAAATAATATTTTATAATTTAGTATTTCGTTTCCTTGACGGGTTGTAGCTAAATTAGTTGTCCCATTTGTAAAAGTAAAGTTTTCCTTCGTTTGTCAGGTTATTGTATAATAACGAATTAATAATCTTAAAACTATATAACTTCTTTCTTTTATCGGGTTTCTAAAACAATAGAAATTATAGTGCAAATTACTAAGTAAAGAAATTTATAGAAATTTCGACATGACTTTTTCGTTTATAAGATGTTTCTCATTTTTACAAAATCCAATGTTTTTCCCTTTTCAATAACTCTGTATTGCAAAATACCCCCTTGTTTCAATATATATCTAAACTAAATCAATAAGTGACAAAGTGAGTAAAACCAAACACGCCTTTAAGGGAATGTTAAACAACGAACCAAACGCCCCTATTAGGCTGTAAAACGCAAAACCGCAAATAAATAAATAACACTTTTATTTAACCATTAACTACCATTTAATCCGGTTTTTATCTTTTACCAAAACTTGCAATATATTTAATAGGCGATTTTTATAAATCAAACACGATAATACACAACACATTTATTTAACCATTAAACCACCATTAGATCCGGTTTTATATTTATAAAAATCTTATGATATATTTATTTGTCGATTATATAAACCAAACGCACCCTAATGGTTTTCCAGCTCACCCAAACACGCCCTTACGGCTGTTACACAACCAACCAAACGCACTCCTAACTGCTGCTAAACCATACGCACTCTTATGGTTTTTCTGTTAACCCAAACGCACCCTTATGGTTTTCCTGCACAACCAAACGCACCCTTAGTGCGTTCCTGCACAACCAAACGCACCCTTAGTGCGAAACTGCTAACCTAAACGCACCCTTAGTGCGAAACTGCTAACCCAAACGCACCCTTAGTGAGAAACTGTTAAGCCAAACGCACCCTTAGTGGTGGTTGCCACCCAAACGCACCCTTATTGCTGCTAACAGCCAAACCAAACGCACCCCATGTACGTTTCTGTTAAACTACACGCACCCTTTTATGGTGAGAACAAAGCCAAACGCACCCTTGGTGGTGGCTGCCACCCAAACGCACCTTTATTGCTATTAACAGCCAAACCAAGCGCACCCCATGCGCGTTTCTGTTAAACCACACGCACCCCTTTCGGTGTTAACAACAAATAAACGCACCCTACGGCTGTCACTATGAAACCCAACGCACCCTTGGTGCTACAATGAAACCCAACGCACCCTTGTAGGTCGTGGCTTCGACCCGAACGCACCCTTGTTGTGTGGTGGCTGCCAAACACACCCATTTTGGTGCTTATCAAAACCAACGCACCCTTTTTGGGTTTTTAATCAACCCAAACGCACCCTCTTGGTGCATAGAAAAACCACACGCACCCTTATCATGGTGGAGATGGTGGCGTGAGGGTGGCGGTGACAGAAGCGGAGTGGTGACAGCGGGGGTGTTGGTTGCGATGGGGTAATGAATAGGTGGTGGTAGGGATGGATGTTGAAAAGTTAGAGAGGATGGAGGCTATGTGAAATAATGAATGAACCCTAATGAGTTCATCTATATATATTAGAAAGTTTTTACAAATGTGGCAAGTTCTAAATAGATGAGGGTTGAAATTGTAAATATTACTAGAGGGACCGAAAGTGTAATTTTCGTTAATTAATTGTTCGGGGCTCGTTTAGGCTAGTTAACGGTTGATTCATGACACAAAACTTGCGCCATTGCGTTCAAAATAATTTTTCCATGAAAATGAGTATTTACTCGACTATTATTTCATAAATGTTTTATAAAATCTAGTTAAAATGTTTATTATTTATTCGTATATCACTGATAAACTTTGTCCGAAAAATAAAACCTTAACTTGAACATCCGCGTTTGAATAAACGCTTTTGAATACATGTCAATAAATTTATTAAATATTTTTATTTAATAAAGTGATAATTAATTGTAATTTCATTATTTCCGGGTCGGTACGCGTTGTGTGCGGTGTTCAAAATTTTGCGAGGGTATTTCAGTCATTTTCTGCTTGTTTTCGGGTCTCGGGCAAAACTAAAAAGTTGTCCGGAATGTCGTTTTACATCAAATTGCTTTAGAGTCCGAGTCGTGAAAACGCGATTTAGCGGGTCGTTTTTGATAAGTCAACTTAGGAATAACATATGTCTTCTCGTTTCCAAGTCGAATAAGTTAAAAATAAACTTGCACATAAGAGATATGTAATAATAGATATGCTTTATTATTTAAATAGGTTCCGAAAAATTACCGGTTACGCGGTAATCGTTTTTATATGACAATAAAAGATCAAAAGTCAAAAAGTCAAGTCGGACCCGAAAAGTCAAAGGGTAAAATAGTCATTTAAAATTCTGAAAATTGCCAGTTGTTACAGTACCTACCCCTTAAAGAAATCTTGTCCCGGGATTTAATTTGTGTTAACCGATTGTGTGACCAAGAAAAGATTTAAGATTTAATAAACTAGTTCTAAACAAGACGCTGATAACTTTATTCAGTAAAATTCGATGTTTCGACAATTCTCAATATACCAAAAATTTTGGCTAGGTTTGACCAGGATATTTAATCCATCAAAATGGGTATCTCAAGTAAATATCGTTACAGGTCTTATGACTGATATAAACGCGTTATAAGAAAGTCTCTTAATGGCATCGAAGGAGAAAGTGTAGTCGCGTGAGTATGTTTGTATAAGGTTCTAAATGTCCGAGGACGGAGTCTCGTTTCTGATATCTGTAATGTTCGATGATTCACGTCAATGAGGCTTATGGATGTAAGTATTCAACTTACTTGGCAGTACTAGGATGTATCGCGACCTAAGTCTTCGTACTAGTGGCCCGAAATGAATAGTTCGACTATCTCTCTCGTCAATAGGTGTTTATCTGGTTTAAGGGGGGTTGCATTACCTATTGGATAAAGTTGTACAAGCTGGGATGTATCGTGACCTAAGTCTTCGCACTAGTGGACCGCTCCAGGACCCAACAACAGCAACCATAACAACAATAACTATAACAAACGGTGATGGGATGTGGAGAGTGATGATATTTCAAGAAACAATATCCCCAGTATAAAGTTCAACAAATGGGAGGAGCTCGCGGGAGAGCTTATGCGATAGACGGCGGAATATGGTACTCAGTCGTTAGTTCGAGGATGAATCAACTCCATTAGTTCAAGTGTGTAACAAGTCTGTTAGTTCCACGAACAGTTCGTGATCGCGAGGATTAGCAACGGCAAAAGTAATAACTTAAGAATGAGATAAGGTAGTTCAAGCGAGGCCTTAAGATTTCTGCGGAGTGGCAAGACACTATTGTGCTTCTAAACCTTTTTAACGGATTCCGGTGATTATCGGGTTCGAGTTCATACTCGTGTCATATTGGATACCATTAAGCCCACTCATTTATAATTCATTACTTACATAAAGGAGCGTCCTAATTTATGTAAGTAAGAAATGATAAACTTATGGTTCGGGGATTTACAATTTCTTTATTTAACTGAAGAGGCGTCCCAATCCTTTCAAATAAAGAGATTATAAATCATCATACTTAATAATTTCCGATGAAATACGCGTACTCACATAACTAAGGTGATGGATAACATGACGATGCATGTGCTTCTAATGAGTATGGGACGAGTGTTTAAAACTCGTCTTCGGAGGCGGGGAGTAAAACTACCAAGGAATATCGACCTAGAGTTCAAGATAGTTAATGAGTACTCGGTTAGAGTAAACAAGGTAAAGGTCTCTATGAACGAGTTAACATAGCGATTATCATATCAATCCTCCTATTACAAGTCCCGCCCATACAAGACTTGTAATACTTAGATTCATACATAATCCCATGTAAACAGAACTGTGACGGGCTTTGTTAACATAGCAATTATCATATCAATCCTCATATTACAAGTCCCGCCCATACAAGACATGTAATACTTAGATTCATACATAATTCCATGTAAACAAAATTATGACGGCCTCCGTGTAATACGATATTGTATAAAGCTATGAAGAAAAATAATATTCTTAGAGACCATTGTTTAACTTACAATGTCTGAGAACGAAATGAGACAATTGTGCTACTCACAATGTCTAAGAAGTAAAATGAGATCATTGTGTAACTTACAATGTCTGAGGTATAAATGAGACCATTGTGCAACTCACAATGTCTTAAGAAAAGTCCTAGTATTTATATACTTAACTCTTATATAAATAAACGTACGATATGCGCAAAAGGAATGCAAGCATATATATTATATATATGTGTATGCCATGCAAGTACTTAATGCTACAATTAACCTAAGCAGGTAAGCAAGTAGTGTGTATGCACTTTGAAAATGTTTGCTGTGATGCAATGCTTGTGAAAACGGTTATTCTGATACCAATATGCAACCTAGTTCTCTATAACCCAGTGCTACTGATACCAAAGTTATTATGTTGTCGTGTGGTGAGGGTGCCTGTAACACCCCTAAAAAAAAGTGTCGCGCTGTAGTATGTCCGTGGGCGTTACTTCATATACACAAGCGCAAATACACAGAACGACCTCTAAACTAGTCCGTTTGAAAAGTAATCTCGTTGATTTTCTCTTAAATTGATATAAATTTTTGTCCCATAATTGCATCATAGTGAAAAGCTTGAAAGCGATACAACGAGATTTGACCATTTGTATATAAGTATAAATCCATGAATGAAATCTTGTCATTTTAGACTCCAATGCACATCAAGTAGGCCAAGCATCTAATTCACCTGAGAAAAACATGCTTAAAAAGTGTCAACAAAAGTTAGTGCGTTTCCAAGGTTTGATTAAGTATAAATGTTGGCAACAAATATTTGCAATATTGTAAAGACATTTAAAATGCCCCCAAATGTTACCAAAACGTATGTAAATTGGACCACCTTTGTTCAAAGCATGTATTGCCATTTTATTCAAGAAACCAATTATTCATGTGTGTATAAAACAATGATTACGATTACTCTAAGTTCATGAAACCGATGCACTAATATAACAGTAAGAGTTCATATGTAAGTATTGTGGGCCCTGTAGACGACACCCAATCGTAATCCGACCTATATAACTTCGTTTGTGCCCAGTGATAGCTAATCACCCGAACGGGGATTGTCAATCCCGAATAGATCTATTTTATAACATTCGCGTAGACAACATGCTATAACGTTCGTTTGCCTAGTGATAGCTAATCACCAGAACGGGGATCATACCCGATATTTCATAACATTTTCCGCTCAAACAGCCTCTAAGTGATTTACAGTTCATGAAGCCGTGACGTAGACTTATATATACCCATCACAAGTGTCCCCTCCAAGAACACTCATGCCTTTATTTAAAGAATATGTACTCCCGTTACCGGTGTAAGCAAGTAAGCAAGTAGTGTGTATGCACTTTGAAAATGTTTGCTGTGATGCAATATTTGCGAAAACGGCTATAGTCTAGTATGCGTTTACGTTCAAAAATTAAACCAAGTATTGTATCTCCTCGCGAGATGTATAAATGAGTATGTAAACCAAACAGGTAATCAACCATGTAAATGCATTTGTAAACAAGCATGTTCTCACCCTAAAAATATATGTAAAACCAGTAAAACATGAGGCTATAAACTCACATTGATGTTGTAGAACGATTTGCAGAACTGCACATATTAAGCGCAGCACAAACGGAAAACCAGAATGGCTCGATCAAGAAGATGCAGCTTAACTTAACGGCTAAGTCCCACTAGCCTAGGATAATGTATTTGGGTTTCCCGATGAATGGTTACGTCAACGCGACACGTTGATAAAGATTTAGATTTCCAAGTGGTAATAGTTTGGTGGTTGGTTAAATAAAATAAATCAAAAAAAGTAAACGCAACGTATGTAATATAGTCCGTACATATTACATATGGAAAATGGACAAGTATATAATTCATATGGTGAATTATATAACAAAGACAAGCAACCAAAAGAATAATCGAGGTATATAATACTTTGCAAGTATTATATAAGAAATGTAAGAAAAATAACTAAAGCAAAACAATTCGACACGATTTTAGAAATCACCAATTAAATTAATAAAATGTCCTTGCATAAAAGTAAACGTAGGTTTTAAAGTTTCATAATATATAAACGATGTTTTCAAAGCTTTTACAATCATTATGACTTTATCTTCCAGTCGAGAATTAAAATTAATCTTTCGTCTTATTGACGGGTCGTAGCTAAAATAGTTGTCTCATTTGTAAAATTTATAGTTTTCGTTTGTTGTCGGGTTATTGTATAATTATAAATAAAATACTCTTTAATCTAAAACTTCATCCTTTAATTGGTTTTAGTTTTCAAAGATAATAGAAGTTGTGCGAAAAATATAGTATCGTAATTTATAGAAATTCGCATGACCTATTCGTTTATACAATGTTGCCCATATTTATAAAAATCTAATGTTTTCCACTTTCAAAAACAACACGTGTTGCAATATTCCTGTTTCAATTTTATATCCTAACTGGAAAATTATTTACTAAAGATAAGGCATAACCAAACACAATTATGTGTTGTTTAAACGCAAACAAAGTCCTAGCTGCTGAACTAAACACACCCTAATGGCTGAACCAAACAGCCCGTTTGGCTGCTGTTAACCCCAAAACCAAACACCCCTTTGGCTGTTTAAACCCAAAAACAAACACCCCTTTGGGGCTGTTAACCCCAAAACCAAACACCCCGGAAGACTGTAAAACCAAACGCACCCTAGTGGCTCTTTATCAAAACCAAACGCACCCTAGGTGCAGTTTTTAAAACCTAACGCACCCTTATGGTGCTGATATGAAAATCAAACGCACCCTTTGGTGCCTAATAAAACCAACGCACCCTTTTGGGTGACAGAAAACCAACTGCACCTTGTTGGTGCTTAATAAAACCACACACACCCTAGTGGTGGTGCACGATGGTGATGGTAGCGAGGAGGTGGTGTGGCAGCGGCTGAGGGTGGTGTTTCGGTGGCAGTAGGTGGTGATGGATCAGATATGATGGAGATCGGTGGTGGGGGTGACGTCTGAGGGCTGGTGGAGGGTGGAGGTCGGCTGCTGATGGCGGTTGTGGTGGGTGGTGATGACGTGAGGGTGGGGGAGATGGTGCGAAGGTGGTGGGTGGTTGTGGCGTGGTGGGTGGCCGGAATCCGGTGGGGGTCGCCGGAAAAAGAGATGTATTGAGGAGGATGATATGTGTGTGTTTAGGTTATGAATAATGATTGTAACCCTAAATGGTTTTCTATATATAGCTAAAAGTATAAAATAAATGTGGCCAGTGTAACTTAGTTTAGGGGGTGATGGTGTAAATATAACTGGAGGGACCTAAAGTGAAACTTTTGGTAAATATTGGTTCGGGTCTCGTTTAGGCTAGTTAACGGACGATTCAAAACACGAAACTTGCGCCATTGCGTTCCAAATGATTTTTCCATGAAATATGGGTATTGACATGACTAGTTTTTATAAACGTTTTATAAAATTTATTTAAAATGTTTATTATTTATTTGGTAGTCATTGGGTATCACGGGCAAGCTTTGTTCGTAAAAATAAAACTTTAATTTGAACATTCCTGTTTTTAAATAAATTCTTTTGAATAAAATATTAAATAATTTATTAAATATTTTTATTAAATAAAAAATGATAATTAAATATAAATTTAATTATTTTTGTGTCGGTACGCGTTGTGTGCGGTGTTCAAAATTTTACGAGAGTATTTTAGTCATTTTCTGCTTGTTTTCGGGTCTCGGGCAAAACTAAAAAGTTGTCTGGAATGTCGTTTTATATCAAATTGCTTTAGAGTCCGAGTCGTGAAAACGTGATTTGGCGGGTCGTTTTTGATAAGTCAACTTAGGAATAACATATTTTTTCTCGTTTTCAAGTCAAATAAGTAAAAAAAAAATTGCACATGAGAGATATGTAATAATAAATATGATTTATTATTTAAATATGTTTCAAAAAATTACCGTTTACGCGGTAAACGTTTTTATGTGACAATAAAAGATCAAAAGTCAAAAGGTCAAGTCGGATTCGAAAAGTCAAACGGTAAAATAGTCATTTAAAATTTCGAAAATTGGCAGTTGTTACAGTACCTACCCCTTAAAGAAATCTCGTCCCGAGATTTAATTTGTGTTAACCGATTGTGTGACTAAGAAAAGATTTAAGATTTAATAAACCAGTTCTAAACAAGACGCTGATAACTTTATTCAGCAAAATTTGATGTTTCGACATTTCTTAATATACATAGATTTTGGCTAGGTTTGAGCAGGATATTTAATCCATCAAAATAGGTATCTCAAAGAATATATCATCACAGGTCTTATGACTGATATAAACGCGTTATACAGAAAGTCTCATAATAGTGAAAACATCGAAGGAGAAAGTGTAGTCGCGTGAGTATGTTTGTATAAAGTTTCAAATGTTCAAGGACGAAGTCTCGTTTTTGATATCTGTAATGTTCGATGATTAATATCGGATGAGGCTAATGGATGTAAGTATTCAACTTACTTGGCAGTACTAGGATGTATCGCGACCTAAGTCTTCGTACTAGTGGCCCGAAATGAATAGTTCGACTAGATGTTTCGTCGATAGGTGTTTATCTGGTTTAAGGGGGTTGCATTTCTATTGGTAATAAAAGTTGTACAAAGCAAGGGACTGCTCAAGGGACAACACAGCACATAACACCGACAACTATAACAAACAGTGATGGGATGCGGAGAGTAAGGACATTTCGAGAAACAATATCCCTAGTATAAAGTTCGATAAATGAGGGGAGCTCGCGAGAGAGCTTAGGTGATAGGTGACGGAAGATTGTACTAGGCCTGTTTGCTCCACGACAGTTCATGTGATCGTAACATATTGTAACAGCAAAAGTAATAACTTAAAATGAAATAAGTAGTTCAAATGAGGCCTCTAAGATTCTGCTGAGTGGAATATTGGTAGACATGATGTGTGTCTAGACCTTTTTAACGGTATTCCGGTATGATTTTCGGTTCAGAGTTAATACTCGTGTCTTATAGGATAATTAAGCCCCACATTTATACATTCCTTAATTTACTTTAAAGAAGCGTCCCATTATAATTTTATGCAAGTAGAAATGATAAAACTTATGGTTTGGTGGTTTACATTTATTTATTTAATGAAGAGGGGCTTGCACAATCATTCAATTAAAGAGATTATAAATTATCATAACTTTATAATTTTGATGCAATCTGCTTTACTCACTAACTTCAAAGTGGTGGATTAAACATGACAAGGCATTTGTTCTAAGAGTGTTTAAAAAACTCGTTTCGGAGAAGGGAGTAAAAACAATCAGGGGAAATCGACCGCATAGTGTTACAAAATAATAATGATTACTCGGTTAAAGTAATTAAGATAAGGTGTTAGTGCAAATATTACGAATTTTATCTATGAGATCTTTTTATGTTTTTGTAATGGACAAACATGTGTGTGTTGTAATACATGTAAGTAAAGTGCGCAACGTTACTCGTAATCAAAATCCTGCAATGCATACATGCATCAATCTCTCTTGACGTCTCAAGTAAGCATCAAGACTGGACATTAGTTTACCCGACGTTAAATCACATAACGGTATGTACAAACAAGCATTAAACTTGTAGGTATGATCAAG
Source organism: Tanacetum coccineum (assembly GCA_026074375.1). Taxonomy (NCBI): domain Eukaryota; kingdom Viridiplantae; phylum Streptophyta; class Magnoliopsida; order Asterales; family Asteraceae; genus Tanacetum; species Tanacetum coccineum. The sequence goes on from BQNB010013637.1 coordinate 20,715, forward strand.
AATAAAGTTTTGTCTTAAACTTTACATTTTTATAAATGTAACAAAATAACGTTTTCAAAACTTAATTAGACAAATTATTTTTGAATTATAAAGAAATGTTTTATGTTGTAATTATTTCAAAATTCAAAATCTGGTTCTTTTCCCCCCAAAACATGTTACACTTTTACCAGACAAGTTTGTCACCACAAAAAGACAAAAACAGGAGCGTCTGTCGGGGCGGTCCCTTAAATAGGCCAGCGGCCCCCTTAAATACCGGCGCCCCCTAATATATCTGGGACCGCCATTTCCTGACATGCTGTTTTTCAGCTCTTATAAATAGTGGGTCACCTCCAACTATTTTCACAACCCTTTTGCACGATTTTCTTTCAATTCTTTATCTCTCTAGATCTCACTAAATCTCTCTAAATCTTTGATCATTCAACTTGGTTAATCTTGTTTAAATGTGATCAAATCTTCTATCCTTTCCTCCTTTCCTCAAGTGCAAGAGAAGAACTTCGGTCATCTTCAAGATCCGAAGTTATGTAGTCTAGTTAGTCCATTTGTAACATTTGTTACATATAGATCGAGTCCATATCTTCCAATCTTTAGTAGTGTGTAGATCCAAATGATATATATATTTGGATGGGTTGATTATGGGTTGGTTAGTATTTTAGGCCTTAAAATATATTGGTGATGTGGTAGATTGGTTCTAGCTAGGATTAGGACTCGACATCTAGCTTAGTGTCAGAAAAATAGGTAGCGACGCTGGTTTAGTGTTTAGGACATAAAACACAGGTTTTGTTGTTGGGACATTAAAACTAACAAACCACCATGATAATAGGGTTTGGTTGTACCCAAGAAGGACCTCGAATTCTAGCCTAGTGTCGGAAGATATGTAAGCATGGTATAAGTTTTCTCCGCCGAAAGGTGAGCTTTGTTGATTAGTGAGGTAAACTCTCGAGTTGGATACTCGAGGAGTGGAAGATAGGGCGAAGAGGAGCTTCGTGACCGAACCACTATAAATCATCATGTTCGGTTTGCATTTTCTTTTACCTTTCTCTTTACTTATGTCTTTACATTTATCGCTTTACTTTTACACTTGCATTGTGTGAATTGTTGTGTATGTTATGTTAGCCATGGTTGTGTATCTCTTTGTAGTAAAAATTGTGGGTTGTGGATATATTTGTAGAATATGCGCTAGTAATTGTAAATCCATTATCGACACTTCTCATATTGCGTCAAACTTGATTGGTGATTTGATACATATGATCTAGTCCGAAAACCTCTTCTGGAGGCGGTCCCTTTAAATAGGGTGCCCTCCTGATGTACTAGGCGGCTCCCATATATTTATGGGACCGCCGGCAGAGAGTGATATAATCTTTGATCTTAATTTTTTTTAAGGAAACGCGTATTCACCCCCCTCTATGGTTTCCACAATTGGTATCAGAGCCACGTCGCTCTAGTTTTCAAAACAAGTGGTTTTTAAAATAGAGTACGATCCATGTATCAAATTACCCATGAAAGGGGATTAAATATGAAAAGTGTTTTGTTGTTTGATTCGTACCAGTTTTGTTATTTAATATACTTTGTATACTAGCTTGAATGAAAATTTTCTCAAAAGAACTTAGAAGTGACAACTTATGTTTGTCTAAGTCGTAGGAGTAAAAATGATGTCTAAAACACGTGTTTTATGTGATGGAACAACTTCCTGAGGTCCTACGTCCCTACATTAAGTTACCAAATGATTTAGTATAAAAACGTGTTTTTGGGTCTCTGGTGGCGGTCCCCTAAATGTTCGGGCGGCCCCTAACATATCCGAGAGTCGTCACCTTTATGGGGGCCGTCTGTTTGTTTCAGTAGAATTTGGCAAACTTCGAAAAATCATATAAAATTAACCGTAAGTCCGTAGAAGTCGTGCCGCCTGCCATTTCGATAATTGAGTCTACTTTCATTTAAAAATACTTCCAAGTCTTCATTCTAAACTTAAATAAGTCAGAAATGCAAAATACTACATATTGGTCAAAACTTTGAGCTTCGTTTTAAACGTAAAACTTGTATTTTACATTTTCCTTTGAGTCGGGCATTTCTAATTGATATATCTTTGAAAAATAGTGTATTTTTCCTTTCAAAATATTGATCTTAATTAATTTTTGAAATAGGGAGGAACCATTTTATGCTCAAATCAAATCAAGCTAAGTATACATCGTTATATCTAATACACAAAACAACGACGAATATCATTATGTGTATGTTAGATGATTATGTGTGTTTAGTTTTGTTTCATCTTGGTTAATAGATATTAATAAGTAATCATTATTATTTGTAATTGAGCTAATTATATATCTAAACACATGTGCCATGTATGCTATTTGTATGTTACAAGTTTTCGGATTATGCCTAATAGGAATTACGCTAGATTTCTAGCGTTAAGTTGCAAAATTGTTTGTGCATTGCATATAGGCATAGATATCGCTATATTTACAAGTGTTACATAAACATCTTGTAGATCATTTTGAGTGTAGTAACCCACTTAGGAATGAGAGTTTAATAGTTTGTCAAGTGTGTGGAAAAATAATGTCCTAAGATCATATGTTAAAACCCATCATTAAAATATTTCCAACATATTATCTCTCTTCTAACAAAATGTCTAAATATTTTCATCATCTTGCGTTGTTTGACCTCGGGTTGGTTAAACAAATAAGATTGTATTATACCTGGTAATTAAGTTAAAAGAAAATATATTTTTTAACTTTGCCTGTGCTTGCATTATTCTAACACACACACATAATTATATTACTTTTATAAACATATAGTAATTTAGTAAAAGATGTGAGTGTATTTAAATGGTTAGAAAAATCTTTCTTACTACTAATAAAAATGTCAAAATAATTATTGATACTATGCATAGTAAATCAAAATAGTTTGTCGCACATACGCCAATATTATGACCCATCTTGAAGTAAGAATTAACTGTCATTATTCATTCAACCTCATACTTACAACTAGTCTAGGGGATTATATTAGTTGAACACACTATGACATCTTTATTTGTCTTCTTTTAAAAGAGTGTTCGTGAGGGTCAAGAAAGATTTTGAATATATATCAACTCATTATTCAGACTATGATTGATGTTATTATCGAATCTAATTGACAAGTTTTCGAGTATGGACAAGAAATTGGATTCTTTTTGTCTATCTCTAGATTATATCAAAATATAATAAGAGATATTATCTTAAACCTACATACTCAATCACACTCGATTAATATGAAAATAATGACATCCTTTTCTAAGACGATAAGAATATGCATCGGATCATAACTCACACATATGTAGATGAAGTCATATTGAGTCTACTTGTCCAATAGGTGTGTTCCAAATATTTGGCAAATATATGCATAAAATACACAATGAAGTAGGATTGATGACTTGAATATTTTGTCTAAAATATTCAAGTAATTTACCTTGCAATGCAATTGGTAAAGTCGTCATCTCTGAAATGCCAAACACGAGCAAACGCACAAGATATGTAACTTTGCTTAAACAATTCAAAAGCACAACTCAAAACTCAAACTATCTTTTCATCAAAACTCTCTCTTACTTTATCAAATAAGCATAATATATCTTCTTCACCAAATGAGAACCCTTTAACCATCTAAGGTTAGGATTATGAAGAATTGAACATATTCCACAAACCATTTTTGTGCTTTCTTTCAATAAGTGATCGTGAGAGGATTTCGAATATAAAGATGATTACTATTCAAACGATAATCAATCTCATCATTCAATCTAATTACAAAATTAGAATATGAACATGAAATCGAGACTAGGATTTATCTAGATCACGTAAATATCAATTGATATGTGAGAAATCAAATATCTTTTGTATATCAAAAATGACCCTTGAATGATCAAAATATGCAAAAATATGCTTGTATTTGTGTATTTTGTTGTTTGTGAATATGTAGGTACGGATATTGCAAAAAATCACAAGAAAACGGTCAAAACCGGACAAACACGGACACGGGAACGGATAGAGTACACAAAAGCCGGAAGTTTCTAGCAAAAGGTCAACATAGTCAATCCCTGGTCAACATTGGTCAACCACAAAATGCCAAAACCCTCAAAATTCCCAAAAAAGCCTTATTGTTAAATTAAATTCATAAAAAGTCCCAAAAACCCTAACACCGTTAGTCCTTTGTTATTAAAGGGACTAACGATCGTTAACCCTTTATAACAAAACCCTTAAAAACCAAAACACCCGGCCCAATCCTTTATTATAAAACCCGGGCCTAAGTCAACACCCCATACCCACTTAGTCAAACAACGCTATAAAAAGAAAAGCAAAAGACGCGGGAAAAGTTGTTTTACTGTTCATCGTCGTTCTCAACAATTACCCTGTTAATATAAAGGGCAAATCTCAATTAATGACGTGGCTATAAGATTCGAGTGCTATGCTACAAGTCAGCAAAAAGAAACGTCACAAAAGAGCTCTCATTGGTCAAGATGTCAAGGGGAATGACATGTTGGCTTCAAACAAACACACAAGGAATGGATTTTTACACTAAAACTAAGCCTAAAGAAGCACAATAGACTTTGACACACGGATTGCCACGCTGGCAATCCGTGTGATCACATTTTGATCTAACAGACAAGATTGGGCAGCTAATGATTGGAAGCAAAGAAGGGACAGGATCATTTGGAGCGTCTAACAGACTTGAAGACCTAGAATCTTCTTTCTCCTGCTATAAATACAAGCATCCTTTTACTCACAAAGGGGCATCTAGGAGTAGTCCTTTTTAGCTAGCTTAATATAATTTTAGTGTAACTTTTATAAATGTCATTTTAGCTTATCAATGTAATTTTTCATTTCAAATCTTGTAATCAGTTTTCATATTAATAAAAAGTCAAGTTTCGTATTGAGCTATTGTTAAAAGTTGTTTTTACCTTGATGCAAAATGGTCGAATAAGCTCTCTTGTGTTTACTTAAGCTCAATAAGCTCTTAAATCTACTCATAAGCTAGCTGTTTACTTAGTAAAACCATCAAAGCTTTACTGAGCTTATAACTCTCAAAATTCACCCTTAAAAATTACCTCAGCTTAACATGGAAGGGAAGTCAATCATATAAGGACTTTCAGGACCTCACCAGCTTATCACTTGATAAGCTGGAGCTTGTTGATAGCTCATTTGAGTTTAATTTTTTTTAAGCCTTGTTTGTGCAAAGGCATCTTGTGAGTTCATATTTCTCTCTTTTATAGCTTAATACTGCTATCTAGTTTAAATTCTGCTTAAATTAGCTTAATACTTGCTTATTTCTGTTTAAATTTGCTTAGTAGTGCTTATTATACTTGTTTCATGCTTATTCAGTTAATTAGATAGTATAGATATTAGTTTCTTAAAATTTGTCATAAAATTATGAAAAACCAAAAAAATTAGCATTAGCTTATAGATTATCATTTCTGCTTATCTAGTTTGCTTAAATCTTCTTATTAGGTCTTTTATTAGCTTATTATTATCTGGTATCTCTATTTTGTGCCTTAAATCTAAGAATCATAAGCTAATTATGAATTTTGGAAAAATTAAGGGGTGTTTGGCTAATGACAGCACTAATTTAGTTAGTGCTGTCAAAGGTAAATAAGACATTTGGTTGTTCTTTAAATCCATATAGAGGTTTATGAGAGTTAAATTTAAGGCTTAGATTAGAGTTTGATAGCTTGAGTTGTGTTTTTTGCATTAAAAGTTATAAACTGTTAGTATAAATTTAGTTTTTATAACATTTTAAGCTCAAGTTCATTCTAGCTTAGTTAGTCCCTCAATTTGCATTAACTTTGGTGTTCTTAAGGTGTAGAAATCGACTCCTTAAGCCTGCATTTGCTCCAATTGGGTTTGGTTCCTTCTTGTGCATACTGCATCAGCATGTAAAAAGGCCTTATAGCCATTTTCAATTTCAAAAATCAGAGGGTTAAAATAGGTTTTAGCTTTTAAAATTTAAAATACAAATAGCTTATAGGTAATTTTACATTAGTTTAAACTTGCTTTTCAACAATTAGCTTAATTTGATATCTGTTTTTAGCCTTAAAAATCAGCATTTTCCTTTTTTAATCCCAAACCTCATTCAGTACATTCTGAGCATAAGCCTTTTTCATTCAACTTTTTCATTAAGCATTTGATTTTCAAACCATTTTCTAAAAGCTATTTTTAGTACTTTGGAAGTTAAGCTTTAAGTTTGTATAAGCTATTTTACCATAAGGTTCTTTCTGCTTATAGGAAAATAAGCCCAAAGTTGCCTTATGGACTGTTTGGGTTAACAGTTTCACACAAAGAGCTTATTTGTGATTTATAGCTTATAGCCATTAGCTTTTGCTCATTTTTATTTTAACTAGCTTATTAGATTAGAATTAAGTAGTTTTTAGCTTATTAGAATTAGATTTTAGCTAATTTTAGCCTTTTATAGATAAACCAAAAACATCAAAAACAGTAGCAAGTAGCTTTTTCAGGTAGCTTTTTAACTGCTTATTTGAATTTCAAAATGTCTTTTGTTTGCTGTTTCTAGTAGCTTTTAGGCTAGGCTTTAAGTAGGTGTAGAGCTTTTTGCCATAAGGATCCAGTAGCTTATATAAAATTAAGCTCAAAGTTGCCATTCAGTCCTACTTGGTTATCAGTTTTAGCTTAAGTGCTTATTTGATTTCTTAGCTTATTGATTGTTCTTTTTACTTGATTTTAGTTTAAATCTGCTTATTAGGTTATAGTTTAGTAGCTTGTAGCTTGTTTACTTAGGTTTTAGCTTATTGCAGCTCTTGAGTCCTTTAAGTTTTATAAAAAGTCCAAAATAATTAGTTTAGTGTTCTCTGTCACTTTAGAAGCTTATTTCTGAGCTTATTTTAGGTTTAATAAAAAAGTTGTTTTACAAAAATTGCTTATTTTTAAGTATTCTAAAAAGTTATAAAAAATGGCAAAAACAAAAACACTTGGGATAGTGGGAAGCCCCAGGTGAGCAAGGCTCGAACCCGGGACCTCTACCACCATCAACCAAGCGTTTTAACCCAACACACTCAACCATTGTGTTACAATAGCTCATCCGTGAGAAGTTGCATTCGTTTATTATTTATATACATTTTAGGCCTTTTAGTATAATAAGCTGTTTTGGCTTATTTCACAGCTTATTCGATAAGCTGTTTTCACAAACTTATTTTTCCTAGATTCCTCACTGTTCAAGCTATTTTTCATAATTTTTCCAGTATTTTTATAAATAGTTTAGTATTTTTAATCATTTAATTTCATTAAAATCGATTTTAATTCATAAAAAATTATAAAAAAGTCAAAAAAATATAATTCTTTTTTAGAAAATTTATTTAAACATTTAGAACCTAGGAAAATTTGATTTGCGTTCGTAGGGTTACAATTGCAAAATCTTGTTTTTTAAAAACGGGATTGAATCCCGTTCATATTTTTAGTGATTTTTAGCTTAAAACTCTTTCGTTTTTTGTCTATTTTTCTTTGTCCTAGATTTTTAGTTAATTTAGACTTATAAAAACAAAAAAGATCATTTTAGGACTTAATTTTGTTAATTTAAGGTTTTTATGTCCCGTTTAGGATTCCCGATTTGCGTTTTTAGTTAAAATTTAATTTCCCGTTATTGTTTTTTTCGTAGTTAGATTTAATTATCCCTTTATTTGCTCACTATTAGGATTTTAGAAAACAAATCATCTTCGAACCAATTCAAGTCATTGTCCAAATAACAAACAAGGTCTCAATTTCATAAATCTTTGGGAAAACAACCCGGTAATCACTTATCGGTTTCTTACGTAGAATATTTTT
>BQNB010013637.1:38023-69037 GCA_026074375.1 Tanacetum coccineum
CCTGAAGAGGAACTTAATGGTCTAATTACTGAGCAATGGAAGGAAATGGGATGGCAAGGAAAAGACCCTTCTTCAGATTTCCGGTAAAAGTTACATTTTCTGTTCTTCATAAGAGATACTATTGATCCTATGTATTCTAAGCGTTAACAACGTGGAATTACATTGCAGGGGTGGTGGGTTTACCTCATTGGAGAACTTATTGTATTTTGCAAGAAATTTCCCAGTACGTCCTTTATTTTACTACATGTAATAGGCTAATAGCTATTGATTCATAAGTACGAGTAATGTTTAACTTTGTCTGTGTCAATTTGCTGTTAACTAAAGGTTTTTTTAACTCAAATATAAGCAAATGGCTCAGCTAGGATTATAAATTTTTCTTTAAATGGTCAAATTAGACCGATAGGTAAAATGGAAACAAGTTGAACGCGTCGAAAGTCGCCCAAACCTTGTTAAAAATGTATAAAAGCTCTTCTAAATTAATTGACAAAAAAGTATAAATTATTTATGTAATAATTTAGTATTTGACTTTTGTGTAATGATATTAAACACATTAACTGCTTACAATATTCAAGATACAAATTAGTGTTTTTGTGGGTCAACCAACCCGAACTATTTTAACATGGTACTAAAATATGCCCGTTTATTCAAAAAGAAGATCATGCCATGGTTGATTTACTATCAGCTAATGCTCTGTCAATATTAGGTAGCAGTATACATGTATACAGATATCTACATCTCTGTTTGCACACAACTGTGTGTGTATTTGTGTTTTGCGAAATGGTTAATTGGTTATTACGAGCCTGCAAGTGTTTGAGACTAATAGTTAGGCATTCACGCAAATACCAAGTAATTGCCTATAGACGAAGACAAAAAGAAAATTGCTTCATTATGTATCTTTTGAATTCTTACGGAGCATTTCCTGCGTCTGGTTGTAAGTTCTGGAAGTGTTGATTTATTTGTTTTACACCGTTACTGATATATTACCTATATTCTATGCAGAAATCATTCCAAGATCTACTTCGAAAGCAGGAGGGTGACCGGTCCATGTGGGAATATCCTTTCGTTGTAGCTGACGTCAACATCACATTCATGCTTATACAGATGCTGGATCTCGAAGCAGGTTCGATAAATGCAAAATGCTCATTTGTTAACCCTGAAAACATAACTTCTGTCTTATCAGATACAAATATTTCTATTGATCATGTTTCTGAGCAAAATAGTTTCAACCGTTGTACCACTGAAAAACTGAAAATACAAAAATCCAGTGTAGATTGCATTTCTTGCATTTTTAATCATCAAACATGTCATTTTGTTGCATAAAACATTTGATACTTGTCAACTTATTAGTACAAGTCACAAGTATGGGCTTTTTTTTTACTGTGAGTCTAGTTTTCCGAGTTTTTTTCTTGTTTTTTTTTCTTTTTTTATTTCTTTATCTTATTTTGATTTTTTTTTTTTTTTTTTTATTTTTCTTTTTATATCTTTTTTTACCTATTCTTTTATTTTTATTTTCGTTTTTTTTTTTTTTTTTTTACTTTTGGACACTTTTGCTGGCTCCTTGGTTCTTTTGCAAAGAAGTGATCCAAGCACTTTTTGGTCAATTTAATGGAAAATAAGATTAGTCCCAGACTCCCAGTTTGATTATTATTTTTAAATAAAATGATTTGGGATTGTTTATGGAACAAAGTTACACTTTGGCCAAATTTTGACCCATATACTTTTTTAGCTAGTTTTATTTTTTTATTTTTACTACTTTGACCATTTGTGATAACAAGAACCAAACCATTTATAAGTAAATGAGTTGAAATTTCCACCTTTAATCCCCCTACAGAAGAACCTTTTTGTTATATCATCCAATGGAGACATTAGAAAATGCACATCGTAATTATCCAACTTCAGTTTTTAGTAAAATTAGAATGCTAAATTATCCAATAACTTCTAGATTGACCGTTGCCAAGAGGCGTGTTCGGGAGTTCCATTGTTCTGTGAGATAATTGTGTTTCTTTGTGCAGTAGAACCACGGACTTTGGTTGGAGCAACCTTCTTAAGGTTTCTTTCAGGTATGCACAACCATTCGTTTTAACTTTTTTGCAAAAAATCATTCTTCACATATAAACCTAAATCCACTGTATCATTATTTTCATGAGGCTCCATCACCCAATTTGAAGCTTCGTCACCTTTTCTCCGCTGTACTTCCGGCACGAACGGAAGGGTTGCCATGGAGGCTACAGGACCACCTGTCACCACCGTGGGACCATCACCATATTTCTTTTCTATCAGATGCTCCGCAGAGTCGATAAAATCTAGGTCAACAAAGTCAACCGCTTGACCACCTTGGAGACTATCCTGTATTTTCACACCAGTTGGATCATAAGTAACTCCGGCACCGGTCATCCAAGAATACCATTCCTCATCCTCATATTCATCATACGCGGGAGGGTAATCATAGATAATGTCGCCATTAGGAGGATGCTCCTCATTCCCGGTTAACTCGAGCTCTCGGATCCTTTTCCGGATCTGCCTGATCTCGTGTTGTATTTCAAGTTCACGAACCCGTTCACGAAGTCTTTCAATCTCGACGTCGCGGGGATCGCGTTCATCGTTACCGTTGCCTCCGGCGGCGAATCGACGGTGTTGGTGTAGGCGATCTCTTCTTGGTGCAGACATCTCGAGATTCCTGAGCTCTGATACCACTTGATACGGATTCGTATACGAGTGGGTAAAAAGGATAAACCTAGGCGTAACCCTAGCGGCAATCGTTCTTGGCCAACCAAGTAACAATCGACGGCGTTGTTCTCCGGCCAACCGAATGAACAAGAAACAAAACTGTTTCGAGAGAAATTCTTTATTCAATTCTTTAAAAAAACATCCTCTTACACAAAACACCAAATCCCTATTTATACTAATCCTAGCACCACTAAAATAAGGAAAGACATTAAAACCTAATCAATCTAAATAAAGATTGATTTGACTTTCCTATTCCTAAATATGTAATTGATTAGAAATTAAATGCTTTTTCTAATCAAATAACAATTGGTTATTATTCTATTACTAAAATAAAGATAAACTTGGAATATTAAGTCATAGATAATAATCCCCATAATTGTTTTCCATGTGGGTCTTCTCGCGAGTCGGGTCGGGTCAGATCACCGGGTCAGTCCAGATCACCTGCATCAGTAACAATCTCAACCAATTTTCTTATGAAATGGTCGGTTTGTGTTATGTTCATCTCTAACAGAGTAACAGGTCAAACGGGAAAATTAAAAAAAAAAACCGCTTAGAAGGAAACTGGTCAAACTGTCAAAGGGGCTAAAAGTCACCCGGGAGTGCAATGTTAATGAACCTTTGTAAAATCAATTTTACACAAATAGATGCTGTTTTGTTGAAACTTGATATTTTTGTGATCATATACTGTATGTTTATGGTCAAGCCAGTCCTGTCTGACCAGTTTTGACCCATATGAAAATATCCATTTTGACCTAAACCCGTTAACCTACGTGTCCCATCTTGCCACCCCTAGGTTTCAAGATTTCATAATGGAGGAAAATTACTAGTTTTTGTAATATTTATCCAATTTATTTTGTTATTGATAACAAAGAAAAAGAATGGCACTAAAGTGTAATTAAGGTCCTTCATCTGGTTTTGTGACATCTATCTTCTTTTGTTACCCGATACAGGCTGTAATGAAATCAACATGACATCAACTTGAAAGTGAACTTCTGGAAGAAAGGCATAACACAGGTTGAAGAGTTATGCCCTCGTATGCACTCCTAACGCGATGACCATAACTTTCTTTGCTTCAAGAATCATTAGTTGCATGGTATCAACATTCACATGGTCCATAACATCATAATAACTGTGACACTAGAAGTAGACAGTTTGACAGTTGATGTCTAGCATAAAATCAAGTCGATATGGTGCATGACATTGCATCAATGTTACTACCAATTGTCGGATCCGAGTTCCAAGAGGTTTAACGTTTTCCCACTAGTTCCTAATTGTTGTGAAGGTGTGACAAAAGATGTGTATAAATCGTCTACTTTCTGAATATGAAAATGTTGTAAACGAATAGAAACTATAATTGTTTGTATCATGAGCCTTGTTGTGTCTAATAGATTGGCTTTGCCCAAATTTAATGCGTGGATGACAAGTGCTCTTAACTGCGTGGATGATCTTGTTATGTATTTGGTTAGTAGCCACACCCACAGGAGCTCTAGTTACCGATAAGTTAATATGAGTGATTATAGTAGATGAATTGAACATGTAGCTGTTTCTAAACGATGATCTTGTATCCGAGAGTAGCTTATGTAGCTGTAAATCATTGTATGGAACATAAATAAATACACTAATTTTCATTAGCCAATTTGACAAAAATGACGAGTCAATTAATCTACGGATTTTTCTATTCAAATTAAAAATTGGTATACCATAACTTATCATGTTTGATTTCTTGTATGTAGCGTTATAAATTTATATATATTTTGGCTAATTGTATAATGATTGTTGATTGGCAAAGGGAGATGAATGTTTCTTTTAATTAAGAGAAGGTGATGAACACATGTTTTGTATCTATGAATTAATAATCAATAAATGATTTACATGTAGTTTTACAAGTTTAGTATGCTAATCATTTCTCTTAGGAATATTCAACAGTATTGTGTCAAAGCAATTGAAAGGGGCAAGGACCGAACCAGAGTTAAGAAAATGAGTAAAGATCGAAGTAGATTTGGAGAACGTTTTCGTCATCTTTTGCTAATTAGCTTATAACTTAAATTTGATGCACATGAAAAGGTTACATTTATTCTTACATACTGATAACTGAACACACGCAAAATCAAATTATAAATCATACATTTACCATTGTACATAATTTTCATTAGCCAATTTGACAAAAATGACGAGTCAATTAATCTACGGATTTTTCTATTCAAATTAAAAATTGGTATACCATAACTTATCATGTTTGATTTCTTGTATGCAGCGTTATAAATTTATATGTATTTTGGCTAATTGTATAACGATTGTTGATTGGCAAAGGGAGATGAATGTTTCTTTTAATTAAGAGAAGGTGATGAACACATGTTTTGCATCTATGAATTAATTAATAATCAATAAATGATTTACATGTAGTTTTACAAGTTTAGTATGCTAATCATTTCTCTTAGGAATATTCAACAGTATTGTGTCGAAGCAATTGAAAGGGGCAAGGACCGAACCAGAGTTACGAAAATGAGTAAAGATCGAAGTAGATTTGGAGAACGTTTTCGTCATCTTTTGCTAATTAGCTTATAACTTAAATTTGATGCACATGAAAAGGTTACATTTATTCTTACATAACACACGCAAAATCAAATTATAAATCATACATTTACCATTGTACAGTAGAAGCTACAGTAGCTTCTACTGTACTGGGCTCTCACTTTGGGCCGGCCCAATTATTTTATTTTTAATTTTTGGCACAAAATAAGGGGAAAAAATATTACAAAAGTACCGATTCAACTTTAAAATAATCGACATAGTCACAAACGTACAACTTTAGATTGCATTAAACAGTGTCATTTAAAAAAAATAATAATAATAACAATGGCCCGCAACAACGCGCGAAAAATTAACGTCCCGCAGCAACGCGCGGGTAATACTGCTTGTACAAATACAAATACAAATATGATGTTTTTAAAGCTGTCCTTTTTTAAGCTTATTAGCTTAACCGTATGGGCGTATAAGTTGTTGTTGGTTGTTTTATTATTCCAGATAGGCTAAAACAAACACCACCATTGATGCTCAAGTATTGCCATAGAAGAAGATGTGTAAAGGTGTAAAGTCCGTCTTCATTGCATTACACCTAATTGATTGGATAATTACCATCAGACATCTTGATTGATTGGTATTCAACTGATTGATTGACACATAATTAATTACAATAAATAATTAGTATATATACTAATTATTATGTAAATAAAGATGTTAATTCATCGACACACACGAACGATTACGCAAAACCCTCCCTAAACATCCAATGAAAAACATGTCATTCTCGTCGTCTCACTGGGGTAATCTAATTACCGGGGCTATTACCAGAACAAAAGCCAAGCTTTACCAGCTTGCCGGTGGCCGTTTCACTATGACTGCCGCCGGCGGCGGCGACCGGAATGTCAAGTTGATGTTCGATAAACTAAAGCAAGCTTATTTGAACAGCCAGGCGAGGGATCCTGTTGTGACGAAGCTTCTCCTCGAAGAACCCCCATCATTGACTTTGATCGACAAGATCTTGGCGAAGACGCCTTGGTTTTACGCTGCTTCTATCATAGCAGGCGGGCTTCTCGCGCTACAGTACATGTTTGTTTTTCTCCTTTCCCTTTATTATTTTATTTATTTAAAAAAAAAAAAATTTGTAATAGGAGTACCGTTGGGGCATTGCTCCAATGGTATCACTCCGTGCCTACCTGGGTGCCTAGGTCCTAGGCACCCAAAAATTGTGCACGCGTGAGTGAGGGTTTCTCCGCCGATTTAAACCTCCCTTTCTGGAGGAGGAACTGTAATATAGGAGTTCTCGATTACTTACCGATGTTGTTATACATGCAGAATTTGTTGTTTGAGGCTAATTATACGTTGTGCCAAGGTAATTATTATCTACTTCTCTTTCACACGCACGCCATCATCATTACTTTATTTAACCTATTCAACTATGGGTAAACCTAGGGGGTGGACCCGACCTGAAAATTTGAAAATTTAACAGGTTGGGGTTGAGTCTAAATATATTTCGGGTCGGGTTTGGTCAAACCCGACCCATCTAACCCGTTTATTAAACACGCCGGGTTCGGGTTGTTAGGGAATAAATTAAGCGGGTCTACCCGCCAACCCCTTTTAAGATTTTTCTCTTAAATTAAAAATTATTTGTATTTTATTATACGGTTTAAACCGGTCGACCCACAAACCCATTTAACCCACCAACTTTTGTATATAAAACGGGGGTTAAATGGGTCCACTGGAACCCGTTTAACCTACTCAACCCATAAAATGGGTCAGGTTCGGGTTATGCGTAAACAAGTTAGGGTTGACATAGTTGACCCACCTGACCCGCCAACCCGACCCGAATTTCCATCCCTAGGTAAACCTATTAATATAGCTTTTCATGCAATTAATACACACTTTGGCCCTCTTCAAAGACCTATTCATGCCACATAGGCTTCAAATATATTTTCACTGAGCTCTTCATCTTTTTATAAACCTTTTCGTAAACCAATATAGTGGATGGTCTAATAATCCATGTTTTAAAAATAGTTATCTACCTGATCTTGCTCCCGGTTCACGTTTTAACCGGTTTTTTTGCTCAAAATCGATATCCCGTGACACAACCGGTTGGGTCAACCGGAGTTTTAAAACATCGTTTAAACCTATGCATTTGAAACAATCTTATTTAAACACTAATCCCATACAACTTTCTTGTTGCAGTGGCAATGCTAAATCAGGCGCGGACATGATAAGAGAATATATGGCTGAGAGAGGGTTACAGGTACGCCAATTTATGGTTGAATGAGCTCATTTAAACCAATTCAGGTCCCTTTTGGGCATCATCTTATTTGGGAGCGGGTATAAATGGGCGGGGGCATTCACTCGAATTATTGAAGTTTATATTTCTAAAACGACACCAAACATACTTATTGAAGTTTATATTTTTTTAAAACGACACTAAACATACTTATTGAAGTTTATAAAAAGACACATAATGAAAGGATATATAACAATACCCTCCCCTTAAGTTGATCCTTGTCCCCAAGGATCAAAGTTCGGGTAAAGAGCAGTAATGATCTTCCAATATGCTTCTTTAACAAGGATACATGAAATGTGGGATGAATGGCCGCATTAGGTAGTAACTTTAAGGTATAAGCTACTGCTCTACTTTAGCAATAACTTGAAATGGGCCATAATACTTGGCTTACAACTTTTGACTTGCTCTAAACTCCACAATGAAATAAGGTAGGTGCAAGGGAGGTTTTTGTCCATAAACAATTTCAAATGGGGTGTGTTTGGTAGATGTGTGGTAAGTAGTGTTATACCAATACTCAGCTAGAGGTAACCAACGAGCCCAATCAGTAGGTTTTTCAAAACACGTACACCTCAAATATACCAAGAATTCTTTTAGTTTTAAAATCAGTGACTGGATAATGCATTCACTGATATTTGTGCAAATTCAGTACTATTTTCATTATCAGTCTCAAATTCTTCCATCGCAACTTCTGGTTCCTCTTCGATATCATCAACTTCTGGTTCCTCTTCGATATCATCAACTTATGAGTGATACAACTAAGGCTTCTTTCCTCTACATATGTGACCAAATGTATACTTTTCATCACAAAAGAAACAAAGTCCCTTGGGCTCTTTTCTAATCCATTTCAGTAGGTGAGTGTTTTTCTGGTGGTGTTTGGCTTTTGATTGGGTAATAAGGATCTGTTTGGGTAAGTGAGAGGTTAAGAAGTATTTGTGGTAAATGGAAGATTTTTGTTGTAAGTATTAGGAAAAGGTTTTGGTGTAGGGAGTAAAGATGTTTTAGTGGTCTGTTTGTTCTTTTGTTTTTGTAGGGTGGACTCATGTATTTTTGCTAATAAAAAGCCTCTTAAATGGTGGAAGGTTTAAACATTCTAACCATATTACTGATATCCTCATTTAAAGCAGTCATAAAGCAGCATTGAGGTGGTAATTGCAGCCTACTCAAATAGCTATCAAACTGCTCATGCACTTCTCTAACATTTCCTGTTTGCTTTAGTTCCATTAGCTCAGCCATTGGATCATCATATGGTGCCCCAAATCTACTAGAAATATCAGTCGCCCTCATGCCACTCCAAGGCTTTTCCTTCTAAGTGCAAAATAGCTAATGGCAGTTTAGTGTCTTCCCTAATACGATCTAGGCTAAAAAATTGTTCTACCTTAAGTAACCAACCTCTCACATCATCTCCATCAAATCGAGGAAATTCAGTTTACCTAGATGCATATTGATGAGGACTTCCAGTTAAATCAACCAAACTAAAACCCGCATTAGTACTACTTCCGCGATTATTATCAACCTGAATAATACTCGAACTACCATTATTTCGTTCAGACATCAGTTTAGTCATTTGAGTAGATAAACGAGACATCAAATCAGTTATTTTAGCAATAGACTGAGCATTAGTATCAATTCGATCCCCAAAAGCTTCAAAAACAGTTTTGAGAATTACCTTAAAATCTTCTGGAGTGTTTGGTTCGACTTCATCATGAACGTTAACTGACGACGTATTGTCGTCGAGTGATGGCGTTGATACCCCCGCCGTATTCTTCTTCATACTTCGAGTTATCGCAATTGTTACGTCAATCGTGACAGTCCGAAGGAAGGACTCAAGATTCCAACCCAAATTAAGGAAGAAATTAGTCCTCCGATAATTCGATCCGATCAACAAGAGCTCTTAGGATTTAAGAATAAGAACTGATAAAAAAAAGGATTAAATGTGATTACAACTCAGTCCCTAAAGTTCTTATATTTCTAAAACGACACTAAGCATACATATTGAAGTTTATAAAAAAGACACATAATAAAAGGACATATAACACTCGCTATGCCGCCTCTATACAAAATAAGTTGTTATTTTTCTCATTTTTATTGTAAAATGTTATGTGCAGGCACTTGACTTCACCATGTTCTTTGAGGCACTTGACCTGACATTGTTGGAGGATGTTGTCCGCCCTTTTGCTGTAAGTCTGAAATGTAACAAGATGATGGTAATTACAATTTCTTTAGTATCGGTACTTGATTTTTAATATTTTCTTTTGCAGTCATCTCTTAGAGTCCTGGTAAGTCTACCACCGGCAACTTTCGAGGCACTTGATGTGACCCAGGTAACAACTTTATACACAAAATTAAATTTGATGATGGCGAGCTAAAAGTGATTCCAATTGTTTAGCTTGCTTCATGTTAAGTATATCTTTTATAACTACATATTTCCCCAACCAAAATTCTAAATTGCAAATATACCCAATATAACTAAACATTTTTTGTAAGACAATAACACCCTTCTCAAGCATCAAACTGTGTTTCTTATTAAAGGAGTAACCGTTACATTCTAGAAATTGATATCATTTTATGTATTTTATTAGTTAATCGTTTGATTTTAGTATAGTTGATTATGTTCTCTTTATTACCACTCGTTTAATAGGCTTGCACATGATGGCTCTAAGAACAAATTAATAATGTTCTAGGAAATCTAAGATTAAATGACATCACAGTTGTTGATAATATTCAAAACATTAAAGTATTACTTCAAGCCTGGGATTTTAACCTTGTATGCATGAAAAGGGTATAATGGTCATGTAATACACTGTTTAAAATGATATATATATAAGAATGGGGAAATATGTTATTTTAGTTTATTAAAGTGGGTATATTTGTTATTTTAAAATTTGGCTGAGGATATATATCATATATGTAATTATTGAAGGGGACATATGTAATTGCCCCATTAAATTCAAGTTAAAAAACTGCCATCTTAAAGGCTTGGTGCATGCATGTTGGGTAGCAACTTGCATTTTTATTTTATTACCTTTACAGCTGCTTCTATGTTAGTATATAATGTGTTCACTCTGGAAAAAGATCTCATTAAACTTGATATATAATGATAGGCACAAAGATCGGTGATCAAGAGCGCAGTCGCCTATTTGATTCGACTAGGTGATCAAGTACTTCTGCTCTAGTATTTCTATGGCTGTCTCAAATGACTTGTATTAAGATTGTTTCCTATCCTCGTTTGATGATTATGTGAATCATGGTACAGTTTGTGATATTTTGAGTTCATCAGCCGAAGAAAGTTTTTTTCTCTTTTATTTCAGTAATCACCTTATAGGTGTGAAAATGAAACAAGATGCCTACTGTTAAATAAAATTCCATGCTTACTGGACTTAGTATATATTGTGCCAAAGGAGAGTATAAATATCATGTTGCTCTTAACTATAAGTTAATGTCATAATGCAATATATTTTATATCGTTGAAGAGCTTCGTGTGTTTGTTTATCACGGAAGTCTTTGGTTTTTCCTTCGTTGTACAACGCATCCCTTGATCCATGTATACTGATTTAAAAAACAGTTGATTATATCTATCAGTTCATGATGACAAGTCAGTGTTTATATCCTAAAAGGTGTTTTAGTTTTGAGCATTCATTTCCTCTTTGTGTTGTACGCGTCTATTTCAGGCGTTCTGTTTATAGTTTAAAACATCTTGGAAGCTGCAGCTCTACCTGCAGCAAATGCACTTAAACAAACAGACGCATTTCGAATGGTACTGCACAAAAAATGCAATTTACTTAACAAGTTTCTTTTTCTACCAAAACATGAAATGGTTTATAAAGTATGTCTCATGTATCAGTAAAAATGGTTTAGTAAGACAAAAAAGATTAAAAGAACACGACTCACGCAGATCCAGTCAGCGCAGCCATAATTACGTTAACCACGGTTCCTCCGGTGTATCCCCTTTCGAGTATCATCTTTGCACCATACCAAACGGCTAATGCATAACTAAAGTATATGATTGAAAGCATCGATCCAAGACCAAGGCCAGCAGCTAGGCCTTCATTAACACTAGACGTGTATGCATCTTTAAGAGAATTATCATAATCTGCCACTGCTTTTTTCTCCCCGGCAAAAGAAGCAACCTAACACCCCAACCACTTGAAAGATGCTGGAACTGATAATCGGATTCATGATAATAAAATCTTATTATTGATAATCATGGTCAAATGCTGAGAACTATACAAGGAAATGTAAAACTACTTATCACCATTACTTCTATATCCAATTCACAAGCATCCAAGTTTTTCACGTTAATATCATTTTTGATCACGTCATAATTCAAAATATCAATTTAGCACAACATGCCAAGAATTTGAACATCTAACTATCAAGTATTCCAATGCTGTCAATTTCAAACAACGTAGAGAACATTAGCATACTACTTTCTATGGATCGTTTGATTATAACTAGATCTGTATATATCGTTCTGTTTTTAATATCACATAAGCACATTTGAAACATGCACCGAAACTCCCTATAATGCAAGATGAGCTGTTCTCATTTCATTTCACCTTATCTTCATAATTGTTTTTATGTTCAGAGCAGGGCATTGCATAGTTTATCAGGAAGTGGTCATACATGTGAGAGACTTTTTGAACTTGATTTCAGAAGGGTCAACAGTATCTTGCATCTTGAATGGTGGACGTGCTAAAGCTCCATGCCTCAAGCCTCGAAAAGTCTATTCCTCTATCAAACCCCTCAGTGATCGGTCTTATTCTGCATTCTCTTTTCAACCACTAGTAAGAAGTCGTTCAACAATGAATATAATTAATTGTGCTCTAATTAATGGCGGCTTTGGATTATTTGCTCCCTATAAAAGTGCTATTCCCGTGAGACATTTTCCTCAGGCTTCAAAAGCAGTATTACCCAAAAATGTTGCAGGTGAGAAAGAAGGAAGGAAGAAAAGCCCATCCTTTCTTGCTTTTAATAAACATTGGAAACAATCAAAAAGTTTGACTCACAAAAAGTCTATAGTAACTAATGGTGCTAAGAAAGATACTGCATCTTCATTAAAAGATCCACTTATTGAAGATGGCGAGAAAGAGGCTGATGTTGTAGTCCCAGCTCTTATTAACAACGAAGGTCAACTGCCTAAGACTAAAGCAAAAAGGAAATCGCAACCGAAAAGTAAAAGTAAAAAAAGCCAAGAGGAGTCTACTGTCGCTTCTAAGGAACTAACTACAGAGACAAGTTCTAAAAAAGCTTCTTCATCAAAGAAGACCAAGCCCTCCAAGAAGGACGTGGGGACTCCTGCCTTAGAGGTTGGTGAAAAAGCAATTTAATTGTGAGCAGTATTGTATGTAAGGGAAAATGGGCGGGTCGAGCAAGTTGGTAATGGGTCAGACCGTGTTGACTCTTTTTGTCCACAAATCTACATTTTCTATATTTCTTATTAATAACTGTCTACCAGATATGATTACAGAATCTCTGTTATGTAGTACTAAAAATACACTTTCACAACTTTTTTACCTCTCTGGCCCATGACCTTATAAATGGTTTTTTTGTTTGTTTTTAATCTTACCTGTATGACTCGATAAAGAACATAACCTGGATCGACCCGTTCATATGAAACAAGTTAAAAATGGCTATTTCTGGCTGTATCTGTTATTATAAATGATATGTTGATTGAATTATAACTTTTCCAGGTTTCCTCAAATGGAAAGTCCCTTATTGAAGTAAGTTTGGAAGACGAACAATCCAAAGGGACAACAAAAAAACCTCGTAAGAGAAAACCCAAAACACATGCAAAATCTTCTACAGAGTCCAATGAGGCTCTGCAAACTGTAGATGTCATTGACTTACCTTCAAAGTCAAAACTTCGTCTGGTAAATCTGTTGTTGTGGTGGAGGTCTGTCACAAAGGCAAAATCTTGCGGACATGTTTGAAGTCCTTCCTAGTTACGGTCATGTGAGGGATTTGGCTGCAAGGTCAGGATCAGTGCGACCTGATGATGATTTCAGTATGGTTTGGGAGGTTCCTTCTGCTGCCTGAACTCATCTTAAAGGTTGCATTAAACAAGTATGATACTTTATCCTCTTACAAGTCTTGAAACTTAATGTTTGGTTACATTAGAGTTATCGGTCTAAACTTATTTATTTATGATTTTATGAATGGGTTGATTCAAGTTATGAATAGGTCGATTTAAGTCAAATTAGTCGGAAGTCACATAATGTGAATTTACAACGTTTTATCTGCTACATTGTTTAAAATAAATAGATTTTTAGTGAAATAATATATGAAGTTACCCGGTTTGACTTTCGACCTGTTTCTCAAACCACTTAACCCACCCATATTGCCACTTCTAGTTTATGTGTCAAGGACTACTTAAACTTGCCAAAGTGAGTAGAAGTTTTGACAGTAACTTGGCATATAATTGGTAGCAAGTGGTTGGATGTACTTTCCAAATGTGGTTATTACGACTTGAAGAATTAAGTTCTTTGAGTTCTATATACATAAAAAAAAACATATATTAAACCTTAATTTCAAATTTTGAATGCTAAGTAGTTTTACCTAAAAAATCATAAGTGGTAATCATAATTTGAGATCGCATCATTAAACATTTAATCATTCCCTCTTAACTAGCTGCTATTCATTTTCTTTCAAAATCATATTTGTTGCCATTTGTCTTTGTATCGCTTCTCCTCTTGTTTCATTTTGTTTTTCATCACCCAAAATCTTATTCTTGCATCAGACCCTGATCGTGAAGGTGAGGCTATCGCTTGGCGCATCATTGAGATGTTGCAACAACAAAACGCTTTGCCTGGAAACATTAATGTTGCCCGAGTCCTCAACAACAAGATTCTGCAAAGTAAACTACATTTTCCACCATCGTACACTATGAAACTTGCACAAAAGCTATACGAAGGCATTAAGTAGCCAGATGGATTACACGTCTAATGGATCTGTAGAGGAAATTAGGTCATTTGTTACAGAAAGATACGGGAAAAATTATATCCCCAACAATGCTCGGAAAATTTTCAAATTAGTAAAAAATGCTCAAGAGGTACATGAGGCGATTAGGCCTACAGATATAAGAACGCTTCCCTCAATGCTTGCATAAAGGTTGAAGGATGCCATTACATGTATTCCAAACTTATAATTTTGGTTCTGACTGTTTACATTTACAAGTATTTGCTTACAGATGAGCCTCTGTTTTTGTGTTGTATTTCGGAAAAGTTGCTTTTGAATTTGATTGTGTGATAGAATACAAAATTACCAACCAAGTTTATATTATGTACTGTATCATTTATGGCAAAAATCTTACCTTTAAAGGCATATCAGTTCATCCACCAGCTCATTCTAAATAACCGATTACTAGACATAATTTACAGCTGATGAGGTTTAGGGATGCATCTAGATAGAAATACATGTCTCATTATTATTACAATTGATAAAATAAACAAGTTACTAGGGAGTTTCGCCTTAAATACGGTACATAAATTGAATAAGTGAACCAAGTAATATGCTAAAAAAACTTACACATTAAGTCAAATGATTGAACCAAGATGATCATGGCAGGTTCTCTCAAGACACCCAATTCAATTTGAACTCATCTGAATTGAAGTTATTGCCCTCGTCATGAAAACTTCTCCAAGAATATGCTAGGCTCTCCCATTTTCCATCATGAGGATAACTTCTCCAAGAATGTCTTAGGCTTTCCCATTTTCCATCATGAGGATTTTTTATTTCAATATCTTTTAGGTTGCACATTTTCTTATACATTATCCCCACCATTTGCTTATACAAGTAGTTTTTGCTGTTAGAGGACCTATAATATGCCTTAACATAACGGGGATAGCAAATTGAAAAAAGGAAATCTAAAAGTGGCGAGTGCTTCCACAACTTTTTTGCCCAATGTTTTCCAAACGATAGTTGTTGCACGTTCCTTGCTGGAAACGGAACCATTCTTCTGAGATCATCAAGGTTTATGTTTGATGGCACAAAATCATCTATTGTTTCGATGTGAAAGTTGCTTGATAAATCAAGTGCTTTTCTCACCTTAAAAAAAAAGGACAGATCAATTGGATCATTTTTAAGAAACCTTAGTATGAGGTGAATATGTGCAGGAGTACCAGATGGAAACAAGAGAGTAGCCATTTTCCATGCATTGTAAGAGAAATAAAGTAATTTTGAAGCATAAACTTGTATGTTCAATTGCTTGTCTAAGTACACACTAAGAGTCAATCTCTTTAAGGAAACACAGGTAATATTAATGGTTTCTAGCATGCAGTCTTCGATTGAGAGGGTCAAAGTCTCGAGAAAAGGAAAATTTGTTTTTATCATATCGGAAAATGCATCATCTACCGTCAAACGTAATAAAACCAATTCTCTTACGCTCTCTAATGTATCCATTCTGACTGCATAGCTTGTTACGGAGCAGTAAGAAAACAAGTGAAGACTTGGGAGATCATACATTTCCAAGAGGTCGTTCTTCACTAAAACAATTTTCAATTCACAAAGGCAACGGAGGTTTGTCACCTTAATCATCTTCAAGCGCACGGAAGGACCAAAGTCTAAGTTTATCTTCTCAAGTAAGCTACAAGAAGAGAATAAGTTATGAAGTGCCTCTTCAGTTATGCAGACACCAATCAGCTCGAGTACGCGTAGGAAGGAGCACTTGATCACAGGACATGCATTCACCCTAACCTGACAGATGGTGTGTATGTTATCTGCTCTTAAACTTAAGATATCTAGGTTTTGAAAAGAGAATATCGCATCCGGAAGCGTAAGCCAACCACGGTCAAGCGTATAAACCTTTACACCACACATTGTTAGGGAAAGCTCCTTGAGAGTAGAATATGAAAAGGCGGTTAGTGCTTGAAACCAATTATCTAAAGGATAAGGCAAAAAGGACAAGTTGTGGATGTGTAAGTGAAGGTGAAAACAGTCAATTGACAAGTTTTGGTTGAGATAGCGTAAAAGAGTGTGATCAATACAGTTAATGTAGTCTATTTGTTCTTGTAAGGTGAGGTGACCACATTTAGCAAACCTAAGGGTATTAACTGTCGACCAAGCGTGTAGCCATGACTTGGACAAGACACATGTGCGGGCGGCATCTTTTGGGGGCAAAAATGATTGTATAAGATGGATTAACTCTTTCGGAACATCATCATATTCTTCTTCCATCTCTATGTCTATGTCTATGGGGGGAATACTACTTTTGCAAACATAATCCAAACACCCTTTTAAGAATGTCATAATCATTTTCAAAACTAAGAAATTCTCTTAAGAGCAGAATACAAAATAATAACAGACCAACTTACCCTTGTTTTTACCAACAATTGTGATGTTAGATAAGCATCTGGTTCGTTGATTTGGGGTTTTTCTGAGCTTTTAAATACCTAACTGCTCGCTCTGTCTAATTTTATGGATGCAGATTTTTTGTTTGTGAATTGATGGGCTACTTTTACCACATGGCCCATGTAATAGTCCTACTATGAAACAAATTCAGGAATGATTTCAAAGAAAAATATATTGTTTGTTTTAACGGCGCGTTTGGTTGGCAAATCTCAAATCACTGTCGGTATTAGTTTAAAAATATGATAAAACGAGTTGTAAAATGACCCGCGCGTTGCGGCGGGGCTAAGCAAATGTCGAAAGATATTTATCTTTGATAATAATATGGACTAAAAGTAGTTCGGTTAAGCATCTAAATATTTTTTTGAAATTGTTTTTAGAAAATCATGCGTATTTTAGAAGCGTTGCAATATTGGCCTTGTTTTAATCGCAATTCGAAAATATTTCTACGTGTATTTTTTTTATATGAATGGGAAAATCGTAAATAGTTAAAAGTTGAGGGTCCGTTTTGTAATTTTTTTACTTTTGGCATTGTAGCACTGTAACAGTTGGGCTAGATGTTGGACTAAACTTAAAAAAAAAAATACTTGGGCCGGCCCAAAATGGGAGCCCAAGTCAAACTTGCTAGATGTTGGATTAAACTTTTAAAAAAAAATACTTGGGCCGGCCCAAAATGAGATCCCAAGTCAAACTTGCAGTCAAACATTTGCTCCATAGTATATAGAGTCGCAATTCGAAAATATTTCTACGGGTATTTTTTTGATATGAATGGGAAAATCGTACATTGTTAAAAGTTGAGAGTCCGTTTTGTAATTTTTTTACTTTTGGCATTGTAGCTCTGTAACAGTTAGGCTAGATGTTGGACTAAACTTAAAAAAAAATACTTGAGCCGGCCCAAAATGGGAGCCCAAGTCAAACTTGCTAGATGTTGGACTAAACTTAAAAAAAATACTTGGGCCGGCCCAAAATGGGAGCCCAAGTCAAACTTGTCGTCAAGCATTTGCTCCATAGTATATAGAGTAATAATCTGATAGGCTCTTTTGTAAAAAGAAATTTTAAAAAAGAATAAAAAATGAAAACATAAAAGGCAAGACTATTGGACTGACAAACATGGACTAATAGGAGCCCAAGGAAAACGCCACACCAATTTACGAGTTGGAATATTACCCGCGCGTTGCGGCGGGGCTAGCTTGTTGTCCAAAGTTGTTGGATCCCGATGATCGTCAAATGTCAATTGTTTTGCAAACGTCGCAAAAACGGAATGCCACAAATATTTCAACAAAATAAATATGCACTTGATTATTTTTTTTATGTTTGGGTTTATTTTTTCGGTCTCATTTTTAATAGCTTTTTTTTCTCATATTAAATGATAATCGCGCGTTACTGTGGCGCATTTTTTCTTTCTTTCTGATTGTATTTTGTGCGGATTTATTTTTACGGTCTCATAACATCAGCCATGCGATAGAAAAGTGGTAAATAGTTAAAATAAAAGCACGTTCGTAAAATTTTTTTTTTGCTTTTTATTTTTAGCGAAGAATGTAGGGGTGGGTTGGTGTGGCGCGTAACCGGCGTGGGGACGGGGGTGGTGTGGGGTGGGGGTCGGTTTCGACCAGTGGTGGCGGGGGTGGAGGGTGGTGGAGGGTGGGTAAGTGGGGGGAGGTTGGGTGGGTCGGATGGGACGGCGCGTGCGCTGGGGTTGTGTTGGCGGGTGGACGCTGTTAGTGGTGCGGCTGGGGTGAGGGTTATGTCGATTTGGAGTGTCTGGGTGGTTCTGCGTCATGGGTTGGTTATCTCAGGGGACAGTTCGGGTTGGGGGTCTGGTGGGGGAGGGTGACAGGGTTGTGGGGCGGTGTTTGGCGCCAGGGGGGGCGCGTGAAAATAATCCAAACACCCTTTTAAGAATGTCATAATCATTTTTAAACTAAGAAATTATCTTAAGAGCAGAATACAAAATAATAACACCCTTGTTTTTACCAACAATTGTGATGTTAGATAAGCATCTGGTTCGTTGATTTGGGGTTTTCTGAGCTTTTAATACCTAATTGCTCGCTCTGTCTAATTTTATGGATGCATATTTTTTGTTTGTGAATTGATGGGCTACTTTTACCACATGGCCCATGTAATAGTCCTACTATGAAACAAATTCAGGAATGATTTCAAAGAAAAATATATTGTTTGTTTTAACGGCGCGTTTGGTTGGCAAATCTCAAATCACTGTCGGTATTAGTTTAAAAATATGATAAAATGTTGTTTGGTTTGTTTACATAGTTATTGGTATCATTGTCACATTACTAATATAGGGGGTGTTTAGGATTGCTTATCTAAAATAGATTATTTGTTTTGAAAACGGATAATCTGATAATCAGCTTTTAAAAAACGTGCTTTTGAAATATAGTGTTTGGATTAAATTATCTTGTTTGATAATGTAATAATCAAATAATCAATTTTTTAAATGTTGGAGAAAATTAGATTATCTAATAACTAATAGGCAAAATGACAAAAATGGGCTAATTATAAATAGCAATTTACAAATTGATAGGAGAGATATTGATTGCAATTAGGTAATTTTAGGAAAGAACCAAATTCACGTTTTGAAAAAGTAACCTTCCACCTGCTGCCACAAAACTCCATTTTCAAAAGCCCAAAACGCAAATAATCACTTTTGAAGCAAGTTTTGCCCAGCACTCAAAATAGATTTTTTCGTGATAATCACTTTTATAACGCAATAACAAACACCCTCATAATATTGTTAATTATGATTACACGTGGGATAGAATGTGGAATGAAATAGAAAGTCACGTATCTCCCCATTTATGAATCTATCATTGTGACTTCATTTTTACATTTCATATTTTTCTACCAAACGTTTTTCACTAATTTTCTATACCTATCAAACCATTCCTTAATTTCCATTACCGTATACTAAACGTACCTTAAGTCGTTGGGTTATGAAAGAATATTTGATACCCTCGTTAATGGGTTTTTCACAAAACTCATTAACACCCTTTGAATTTTTGACATTATACATATCACAATAAATGCAAGTCAATATTGTTTTCATTTTCAAAAGTGTGTCACGCTCCCAACCACATAATTTATTATATTATCTTTTAAACTTTCAAAATGTTTAAGGGTAACTAGAAAATATGCCCGTGCGATGGGCGTATACTTTTATGTTTCTCGGTTATGCAAGAGTTAAGCGTATTATGTTAACAAATACGGAGTACATAAATTTCTTCCAAGTAAATTCTTGTGAATAGAATAGTTTCAAGAAAAAGGTACACGAATTTTGTTTTCATGTCTTTAGTTGCATAATCTAAGTATTCACAGTGTTGTATACAAATACGAATTTCATTAGGGTTTTTAGAATAATATTATTTTAATACGGTAGTAACTATTTTTAACGAATTTAGAAAACTGTTTGGTGATTCTTAGGGGTTAAAGATGGAAGTGCAGTTTTGAAAATTGAATTAGGAACTCATTATAATTTAGCCAAAAGAAAAGACTTTTCTCCATTCCAACTTTTCTTCTTTGAGACTCGATATCTCATTCACACTAACTCTGTTTTGGACATATACTGGCTCGACCTGGCCTTACACTTAATAATTATATTTACTAATAATTATCTATGTCCAAAGTTAGTGAAAAAACATTTTCCATTAAAAAATTTCCAACAATCCCCCACATGAATGGTAGGGGTGAGCAGAGGAAACCGAAAAAACCGAAACCGAATCGAAAACAGAAAAAACCGAACCGAAAAAACCGACTGAAACTAGAAACCGATGGTTCGGTTTTTAATTTTTCAAAAACCGAAAAATTTCGGTTCGGTTTCGGTTTTTGTTCAAAAACCGAACCGTAAAAACCGAACCGAACCGAACCAAACCAGTTTTATAATAATATATAATTAGTATAATATAAATAAATAAATGATAACTAAAAATTTTAAATTCATATTTATTTTATGGATGAAATTATTATAATATATATTATCTTAATGTTTATATATATGTTTGTCGTGTACGTGCGTTTACTTGATAATATATCGTTACAGTGACAATGATCATACTATGTGTATTTTTATATGCATGTGTGTGTCTCTCATTTATATGTGTATAATTGTAAAAATTTGTGTAAACATAATTAGACTCATATTGACAAAAAAAAATTAAAAAAAATAATCAATTTTCTACGTAAAACAAGTTTATTAATATAAATTAGCAACTACTAAATTTAAACGGTTTGAAACCGAAAAAACCGAAAAACCGAAACCGCAAAAAGCGAGAAAGCGAAAAAACCGAACCGCCAAAAACCGAGCGGTTTCGGTTTTGGGTTTTATAAAAACCGAATATTTCGGTTCGGTTTCGGTTTTAGCCAAAAACCGACCCAAACCGAACCGTGCACACCCCTAATGAATGGAAATCGGTCGAAAACACTCGAAATTTTCGGCGAAATTTATGCGGTTGAGTCTTGCATAGGATAGGTAGGTGTGACCCTTTGAACGTTCCCTTGTGAGATGCACTTAGCTCCTAGATCTGAGTAGACGCGATGTCCTTGAAAAAAAGCCTCAAAATGGGAAAGTGAGGGTAAGTTCCGTAATTTTTTTTTCTATTTTGGGCTAACAACGGGTTTTTTTTCCATATAGCAAAAAGAAATTTTTTTATTGGGCCGAACACTGTAGAAAAAAAAACCAATGGGCTGGGCATTGTTGCGGCTACAGTGCACCGACGTCGTATCAAATCTCTATTGATTATCTATCTATATAATCTTGAAAGTTGAAACTTGAAAAATCTTATTTTAGGCAAGCTTGAAAGTTGAAAGTGTAATGGCTGTAAAAATTGATGCTGGCTGTTCCCATACTTTATTTAAGGTAAAACGCAATTAGTCAAAGCTTTTCCCGGGCCTAATTACTGAAATGATACAAAGCTTCTTGCACAATTTTCGGCCCTGAAAGGTTAAACCAAAACAAACACGGTCTTTCACTATACTCCCAAATTGAAAAACACAATATTTCTGCAATTATCATTTTTTGCCTATCTTTTGTGATTTTTTGTTTTCGAGTAGATAATTTTTTATTTTTGTTTTGATCTTCCAGGCTCATTCACAGCAGATGACGCGATATTAATGGAAAAAGATCAAAACACTGTGTTACATCTCAGGTGGATGACAAAGTATCCAATTGAAGGTAAATATAATTAGCTTTTCGTAATGCCGTTTTTATTTGATTTTGAATGTGATATCTTCATTTTAATATTGTTTCTTTCAATTCGGTTACGATAAAGTAATTTGCCTATGTTGCAATTATGGTTCACATGTTCGGATTCGTCATTTTCTTTATCTGCATTCGTATGATGTGAATATTTCCCTGGATAAAGCGATGAACACCAAGTGGTCGACAAAATTCCGAAATAAAAATAATCACTTTTAGTGCTTTTATATGGGTTGGTTTTTAATATATGTTCTTCGTTTGTTGTTTGAATTTTTAAATAACCTTTTGATATAAATTCAGTGGCAACAGTTCAGCCAAAGCTATAGGGGGCATCTTTGAATGTTCAAGATTCA
The DNA here is from genome assembly GCA_026074375.1 of Tanacetum coccineum. Taxonomy (NCBI): domain Eukaryota; kingdom Viridiplantae; phylum Streptophyta; class Magnoliopsida; order Asterales; family Asteraceae; genus Tanacetum; species Tanacetum coccineum. The sequence continues at coordinate 60,474 of BQNB010013637.1, forward strand.
AATGTTTCTTGTGCAAGTAATATATCAGTTTTGGTCGACATTGCAAAAAAAGGGTTAGCGGGTCATCCCAACCCGTAGTAACCACACCATATTTTTGTACCTATAACCTCGCCTGACCATTTGAATAGGTCGCATGTGTAATAACAGCTACTCATGAAGTTTCATGTCTTTTAGTATCAAATAACTTCAAATATTGAGGAAAGGATCTCAGTATGGACTTTTCTCCTTAAGGGTTTGCACCATTAATCATCATTTCTTCTTAATATTTTTGCAATTATATTTGCAGGCATGTGTCTGGTTTAGTTGTCACTATAAGTACGTTAGTAGGAAATAGTGGATTTATATGGATTTTTTCTTGTTAGGTAGAAGCTTTCGTTATATTAAATAACGACTTTAATTTATTGTGCAAGTGACCCGAAGCTCTTTGCTTGCTCTTCTGTAGGCTCGAGTCCTTCTGAACCTTATTGTTGGCATTGACTTCACAAAGAGCAATGAATGGACTGGTAACGGCCTTAACTTTGTTATTTTCTTTTTTATATCGCAAATACGAAAACTAACAGTTACTTTTATAATCCGGAAAATAGGTTCGTAGGACTTTCAATAGAAAAGCTACATCAAATAATATTGGAGATGGTTTGAATCCATACGAGCAAGCGATAACCATTATCGGGAAAACTTTAGCTATCTTTGACGAGGATAACTTGATTACGTGTTATGGTTTTGGAGATGGTATAATTCTCTAGGCCAGTTATTATTGTTTTATAGTGTCAATGCAGTAAATGTGGGTTCTTTAACTCTTAGATTTTGTTACCAACCTGCAGCGTCGATACATGATCAAGATGTCTTAAGTTTTTATCCGGAAGAAAGATTTTGTAACGGTTTCGAGGATGTTTTGAGTAGATACAAAGAGATTGTTCCTCATTCAAAGCTTGCAGGTCTGAGATTACAATATCTTGCCTTTAGTTTAAACTTTAGATGGCGCTTATGTTTTTAACTCTGTGTTTATATCTCCTGTTGCTTCAGGACCGACCTCGTTTGCTCCTGTTATTGAACAGGCAATGACCATCGTTGAACAAAGTGGCGGCCAATATTACGTGTTATTAATCATTGCAGATGGGCAGGTAGCTTTGAATGCCTTTGTTATTTTATGAATGCTGATAGGAATCCACTGGCATGCTGTAAATTATAAATGGTGACTGCGTCTAATAGTTTTCATAACAAGTCATATCATTATGGATGCAATTATGAAATACTTGGAATTTTATCTGCCAGCGAAGTCAATGTAGTTTTTTGTCTTCAGTTGATAGTTTGGTTATTAACTTATTCCCCAGTCCAATATATGCAGTCAAGTCTTGCCTATACAATCAGTGTTCAGGAGTTGATGTTATTCCTGCATACACAACTTACAAAGGAAAACTGTTCTTTCAGAAATCCATTGTGGTCTTGTAAAATTAACCCAAAGAGGCCAAGATGCAAATTCTGGTATAGTGTTTCACAGATAATTCGGTGACTTAAAAGCTTGAACTTGTCTACCAACATTTCTATTTTGCCTACAAGATCTACTTTAAAAGAGTCATTCTTGTTAGTTATATTTTGTTTGCCCGAGCCCCACATTGCTTTGAGATTCCTACTTGTACAGCCCACAAAATCTAATGGTTCTGAGCTTTGTAAATCACTGGGAAAATTTCACCGCCTGCTGCATAAAAATGTGAATGAGGAATTGGCTTAGATAATTTTTTGAGTTTCATTTTAATAATTTTTTTGTTCAATTTTGACCAAGAAAATTCATGGTCTATTACATAATTTATTTTTATTTTTTAATAAATTTTACATTATTTGGTTCGATCTTAATAGTTTTTTGGGTTCAACTGTTATAATTGTTGTTAGTTTCACCTAACTGCAACACCCGCCACATACTATTATCTAAATCCTAACATTCCGGAAGTCCACTACATTCTGAGCGTGTAAGCGATGACTGCTAATCAATGCATTTTTTATTATCCTAATTACCTAACATTCACCAGCTACGTTTCCTGTACACGAAAGATACGCAGACTTCATTAACCCAATTGAAGCACTCGAAATACAACGACAACCTTGCGCGACTGAAGAAGAGGAACAAATGCGAAACCGGTATTCTATCCAATCACTCCTCAATGTAAATCCGCAACATTACCAGGTAACATTGCTTCTATACGCTATGATCATAAAAACAATTACCAAAAAATGCATTATGATACAAAAAATATCTATTGCAGCGAGTAAGGTTCACTACAGAAGCAACGATTATCCAAGTCAGTGCTGCAAGAGGATGGTGCTACAAGAAATGGATAGCTTGCAACATGAAAGTGACAGGGGAATCCTCAAACCTGTAATGTGCAGACCATGGTCCACAGCCAACAGCAAACTACGGGTAAGCAACGAAAATATTACAACTAAATAGACAATAAACCAAAAACACTAGACTTAGCAACTAAAAAAACAGCAAAAGGCAAAAAACAAAAAACTACAGCTAACACCAGAATAACATGACAGATATTGCTTCCGAATCATAATTGACGACGGAACCGCGACTGCAACTGTCACTTGCTTCAGTCAAGCACACACTTTTGTCCTCGAATGCAATGAAGTAGTAAATGCTGCAGACAACAAAGACAACCGTCATCTACCTGAAATACTGAAACAGCTTGAGAACAAGACATACGTTTTCCGGTATCGTTTCGGCAAAAGAGCCAGACCCGAACACCCAAACTTCAGCTTAGATGTTGCATTCAAACCATCTGCACAACCGTTACTCGGTCTACCAGCACCTCAGCCTGCAACACCCCCTTCCCAAGAAATTCTACAACAGACATCCTCCAATATGCCTACAGAAACAACGAAAACTAACCCCTGTCCATTTTCCGAAGGCTCGAGCCACGGATTAAACACCAGTTCAGAGGCACCAAAGAAGACGGCAAAAAGGGTGTTCGCAGAGAAGGAAGGCTCTAACAAGAAACCAAGGCAAGAATAGTAGTAGATTATGACCCACCTTATGTTAAAAAAAACTTCTTATGTTTATATGCTAATGCCAAAAAACCACGGCTGCTACTTAGTGAACAATATGGGTAGCCAGTAAAGTGCGCGAAGCACAGATTTTTATTAGACGGTCAATGTATAAACTCAGATATCTGCTATTAGGCGAAAGGTTTAACCTGCCATAAAAGTGTATAAAACACAACTTTTGGTCCAACACTTGCTACGATCTATGTTATTCCTGTAACGACGCATAAACGTAATGGCCTAAGAGTCTTTTCGACCCAAGATAAATGTAATGGATAGTAAGTTACAGGTCATGTACATTTGGAATCATTTCATGTACATTTGGAATCATTATTATCCATTAACAAACCTATAAGAACCCATAACAGTCAACACTCTTAAAGGCAAAAAAATAGTTACCATACATCAAGAACTTCACCACAACATATGACTAACGCAATGAACAAACGCATCTTCTTAACATCTCTATTGTTCAATACCTTTAACTTTACAAAACAGACACTAAGAACATACAACTTCAGATTACCACTTCATGGTTCATACAAAACCTACACCTAGACAAAACAGCATACAATAGCTAAACGCTACATCAAAAGATATATATTGAACAACACTACTTAGTTATCATCCAACTTATCCAGAGCAACCTGCCTTTCATGAGTCTCGACCCGAGCCAACGAAAAAAAAATGCCGAGTGACAACGCGCGACTCAACTCAAAAAAAAAAAATCCCCCGCAGCAGCGCGCGGGGTTTCATGCTTGTTATTCCTATACAAGACACACAAATAGAAATAATAAGGTGAATCGACTTGGGACTTTTTTATTTTGACGCAAACCATAACTCTTTTTTTAATCGGCCGCTATTGCATATCATTAATTATCACAATATTGCCTACCGTCTTTATTTTGACCCAAACAATTCTATTTTGAACGTTACACGAAAAACTTACCACAACATTGCATATCGTTAATTATCGGCCGCTAGGGATTTTCTTTGCGTGCGGGTATTCGCCTATATATACTAAACTGTATGTCAATCTTTAAACAATAAAATTAACGTTTTTCAAAGATACTATATATATTGAGGAAATATATACGGAGTACATTTTTTAGTAAAAATAGTTAGATTTGATAAAATTATTGTTGTTTTGTAGAGGCCCAAAAGGCCCATGACCCAAAATCTATAATGGGTCCAAAACTCAGTTTTAGTTAATTCACGATTGCTTTTTTTTTCAGTTTTCGACGTAGCTACACTTTGTGACTTCAACCAATACAATTTGCTGAAAGGAATAAATTTGAACGCTTGTCAACTCACGCTACCAAAAGGTCTGAAAAGTTGTTGCATACGTTAAATTCAACGATAAATTTTACAATAATAACATAAAAGGGTAGTCAAAGTTGTTAGGGTCATTATTGTGTTATAGGCTTACGGGCAGTAGCATAAAAGGGCAGTCAACAGCAACCGAAGACAAATACAATTTTGGAGGGTCAAGGCTACCCTCTAGAAGGGAGGTCGACCTCTTGGTCGTCGTCGGTCGGCATCAGTCGGCTTGTAGCAGATTCAAGGTCGAGGTCGACCTTTGGGAGGTTTGGGTTGTCTGCTCGACGTCGAGTGTTGTATTGTGTGTGTAATTAATTAATTAAAATGTATTTTTTTGGTATGTTCTTTTGTAGTGTAAGTCGCTTTATAGTGGTAAAAGGTCATTTGTAGGTCGCCGGAGAGAGAAAGCTGATGTGGTAGAAAAAATGAAGGTCGTTGTAGGTCATTGTAGTATATGTCCCACAATAGGTCCAAAACAAAATCAACCGTAAATTTTACAATAATATCTCACCCTACGTGTTTGGCACACGAGGGTATTTCTCTTAGTTTCAATAGTCTGTGTTAAAGTGGGTGAGACAAAAATACCCTCACGTGTCAAGCACGTTGGGTGAGATAATGAGGAAAGATAATTCAATTTAAGGACGAACAATATTACAAAGTTTGATTAAAAGGACCAATTAGGCAAAAATAATAAGGACTCAATCAGAGATATTGCCCAAACCACATAAACGAACAATGTCATTTACTCTTGGAAATATTTGGTTACGTTGATGAGGTATCATTGTAATTGCTTTTTTAGATTCATTAGGTGCATTTTGGTTACCCGTGTTCATGAACGGAGCTTATAAAGGGCAAGAGGGGGGTCTGGACCCCCAAATGACCACTCACTAGGGCTGAGCATATCGGACCGTCGACCGGACCGGACCGAAGACCGAACCGGACCGGACCGGACCGTACCATTTCGGTCTGGTCCTCGGTCCGGCATTTTAGACCAATTCGGTTTCGGTCCGGTCCGGTCTTGGTCAGTCTGGTCTGGTTTTCGGACCGTAAGCACCCCTACCACTCACCACTAAGCCTTTTTTTTTAATTTCGCTTGTTATTTTTGAATAATTACTACTCCGTAGTGTATATGTAAAATAATTATAGGTTTTACCCCGCCAAAATCATTACGGGCATATTTCAGCCCCACCAATAACATTGCTCAAGCTCCGTCCATGCCGGTGTTACAAATCGACAAACATGTATATCCAGAGCTCAAATCATATGATCTTTTTATATAATAAAAGAATTATATTATTTCAGAGTTTTTTATGAGGTTTAATCTTATAGAAAAAAATCAGACCAATCAAAATGCTTGATTTTTACACGTAGCTAAAATCGTGCGATCTGATTGGTTAAAAAAGTCAAATTTGAATCCAATTTAGTCAGAATTGAAAATTTCGGCGAAAAAATTTGGTGGAGAAAAAAAACACATAAAAATATATGTGTCAAATGTGTGAAAACAAAAACTTAAAAAAAGAGGTGGTATTAATAAGACTTTTTTTCATTAGTCTAAAAAATTTACTCTTGGAAATATTTGGTTACGTTGATGAGGTATCATTATAATTGTTTTTTTAGATTCATTAGGTGCATTTTGGTTACCCGTGTTCATGAACGGAGCTTATAAAGGGCAAGAGGGGGTTCTGGACCCCCAAATGACCACTCACTAGGGCTGAGCATATCGGACCGTCGACCGGACCGGACCGGACCGGACCGAAGACCGAACCGGACCGTACCATTTCGGTCTGGTCCTTGGTCCGGCATTTTAGACCAATTCGGTTTCGGTCCGGTCCGGTCTTGGTCAGTTCGGTCTGGTTTTCGGACCGTAAGCACCCCTACCACTCACCACTAAGCCTTTTTTTACTTTCGCTTGTTATTTTTGAATAATTACTACTCCGTAGTGTATATGTAAAATAATTATAGGTTTTACCCCGCCAAAATCATTACGGGCATATTTCGGCCCCACCAATAACATTGCTCAAGCTCCTTCCATGTCGGTGTTACAAATCGACAAACATGTATATCCAGAGCTCAAATCATATGATCTTTTTATATAATAAAAGAATTATATTATTTCGGAGTTTTTTATGAGGTTTAATCTTATAGAAAAAAATTAGATCAATCAAAATGCTTGATTTTTACACGTAGCTAAAATCGTGCGATCTGATTGGTTAAAAAGTCAAATTTGAATCCAATTTAGTCAGAATTGAAAATTTCGGCGAAAAAATTTGGTGGAGAAAAAAAACACATAAAAATATATGTGTCAAATGTGTGAAAACAAAAACTTAAAAAAAGAGGTGGTATTAATAAAACTTTAGTGGTTGAATTTTAAATAAATAATACAGAGTTAAGTGTAAATTTATAAGTTTCTATGTTTTTTAATAACTTTAAAAAATAAACAAATAACCCCTTAGACTTTGTACCCCTAGACTTTGTATTTTAAAAATACAACATATATGTTGTTTTAAAAATAAAACATATATGTTGTTTTAAAAATACAACCTATATATGCACAAGATTATTAATATCAAAATGAAAGCACGAATTATTGTGTATATAAATAAATAGACGATTGTATACGTATACGAACAACTCATGTTTTTCCTCTTTACGAGTTTAAGTAAGAATATCTGGAAAAAAAATATTTTTACTATATGCGTTGAATAATGATTCATTGTTATTCCATTTTATAAGTTTATCACATGCGTACACGAGTTTTATTATTAAATACGGCTAAATTATTATTAACACACAACAATGTAATTGACATCATGGATTAACTTTCTTTGTTTAATATGGTAGGAAAGCATTTATTATAACTGTTACAATTGTTTAGATTAAGAGAAACATGCATTCACAATTACCAAAATAATGGTAAACAAGACCTTCAATGTGCAAATACGAAAAAATAACAACACTTGCAAAATTAACACCTAATTAAAATTTAATGTAATTAAAACTAGTATAAGTAACAAGGACAAAAGTTTGTCAAATCCAATTCAAAACCAGGCCCACTCGGTGGGAATTCAACATGCCAGATATCTAGCACTTGAACCCAAATTTGGGGCCCACTAATTTGTACCAAACACACATCTTTTACCATTACACCCAAACCTTTATAATACCAACAAGTCAAAGTACCCGTGCGTTGTTGCGGGGCGGGTTATTTTTTATTGGTGTGCTCAAGCATAAGGATTCGCGTGTTGCGGCGGGGCTAATTTTTTCCCGAATAATAATAATTATTTTTTGTTTTTGCTTTTTTATCTTTCCGTGGGTGTTTTTTAATTTGAATGAATAGGTAGGTATGTATTGGATTTTTGATACGTAAAGTTTATTACGTAAAAAAATCGTAAATAGTTAAAAGGTGAGAGTACGTCGCATAATTTTTTTCTTCCTATTTTGGGCCGACATTAGGTTTTTTTTCCATAAAGTAAAAGCTTTTTTTTTTGTAGATATGTATTGTATATTTAATAAATAAAGTTTATTACGTTAAAAAGTCGTAAATAGTTTTAAGGTGAGAGTACGTCCCGTAATTTTTTTTCTATTTTGGGCCGACATCGTTTTTTTTTTCATTTTTTATAATGTAAAAGCTTTTTTTTGGGGGGGGGGGGTCCAGGCCGATGGAAAGCCGTAAATAGTTAAAAAGTGAGGGTACGTTCCATAATTTTTTTTTCTATTTTGGGCCAACAACGGGTTTTTTTTTTCCATATAGCAAAAGGAAAAAAAAATTATTGGGCCGAACACTGTAGGAAAAAAAAACCCCGGCCCAAAATGGGAAAGTGAGGGTACGTTTCGTAAATTTTGTTTTTTCTATTTTGGGCCAACAGCGGGGTTTTTTTTTCTATATAGCAAAAGGATTTCGACTGTTTTCGACCGATTTTGAACGATTTTGACAGATTTCGACCGATTTCGATCGTTTTCGTACGTCCTCGACCGATTTTTACCGTTTTCGACAATTTTCGACTGATTTTGACTGATTTTGACCGTTTTTTACCGTTGCAAGTATAAATTTTCTTAGATTGGTTTGGTGTGTGTTTTGTTGTTGTTCAAGAGGTTTGTAAAAAAAAGAACAAAAAAAGGTTAGATAATACACAGTTTTTGTTTCTCATATGAATGTGTGTTCTTTTTTGGCCCTCTCTTTATTGTTTGGGCAAAGGCCATAA
>BQNB010013638.1:0-75693 GCA_026074375.1 Tanacetum coccineum
TGTAGCAGCCAAACAAAATAAACTGCAGACAGTCACAATTACACATTCAACTTGCAGTAGCCAACAAACTCATAGAAAACTCACAGAATTATGTGCCACCTATGGTTTATAAATACAACAACTAAAATACAGATAAAAACTATAAACAAGCAAGTAAACTTGTTGCAATAGTAAAAATGTGTTTGGGATTGTGTCTTGAATAAATAATAATCTTGAATTATACAGTAATTATTTGAAAAATAAAAAAAGAGAACTTACCAAGTGACCTCTATAGACGGACTGAATCTTGGTGGCAGCCCATTTTTCCCTGACACTAAATAAAGTATCCCTGTCGTCGCTAGTAAGTCTTGCAACAGCCACCGCAGCTTGTGCGCCGGCCACAGCTGCAGTGGTTGCCGCAACAACAATAGCATGCTTATTTTGTTCTTTTTCCAAGGCAGACATGCATGACCTCATCCGAGTGGAATCATTTTCCACCGTCACCCTTTGTGACAGATCCTTCATACATTTTCCAAAGCTCCATTTCTTCTTTGTTTTAGCATTACTGTTATCTATGTTTACTTTATCTTTCTTCATTCCTAATACCCCTTAATTCAAGCAATCAACCATTCAATGACAAAGGCAATCTCTACAATTAAGCACAATCATACCATAAGTCCCATATCTAAATAAATAAAGCTTAAATTAAAATTAAGGTAAGGATTTCTATTCAAATGACAAGGGAATATCTTCTCAATATAAGTTTTGTTATATTTCTTAGTCGTTGAAAAAAAATTGTAACTTGGGATAAATGGTAATGATTTTCTATACTACTCTATAAAGAGTTTTCCACCAAATCTTGAAAGTGAAATTGTGGAAAAACTGAATTCTAATTTTGGAATGCAAGCAAGGCTGGATCATTCATCTATAAAAAACGCATGGCTGGCTCATTTTGATATTAATTGATTGACATTGATATTAATTGGTGGAAACCTTTTAAAATTGTCAACTCTTCACACGCATGGAAACTAATACACACAAATGGAAATTGTTAACACACCATGAGAAAGTATAACAAACGATGGAAACTGTTGAAAGTCTTGCACTATTTTTGGAAGGCATTAACACACCATGGGAAGGCATTTCACTGTCCATTACATATTCAAAGCTGGAAACAATTACGAGAATGCAACACATGGCGGGAAAATGAAAAACCCTAATGTGTTCATTAATATCATTCGTGTTTAGTTTCTTTCGCATAGAAGAAGAAGAGATGGCAATGAAAAATAAGAAAAAAATGTTGAGGCACCGTATGTTGTGAAGAGAGATTGGGAAGCTGTTGAGGCTATTTCTTCGCTCCAAAGTGTAGATGATGGTTTATTTTGTTTGTATTTTCAGAGAACCTGCTGATTTCGTTCTCTAAAACATTGTGTTCGAGTGTTTGGCGCTTTGTGTTCTTTTGATCTTGTTTCTTCTTAAAATCATTGTTCTTTATTGAAGTCATATACTGGAAGTGCAATTGCTCTTATTATTATCATCATGCTACTGTTGTTAGTACAATTTTATGGATCGTATTGGTTTGTACAGGTCTTTGAAATTGTTTAACTACTCGTTGGTGAGTTGCCGTTAGTTGTATAACTAATGCATTTGCAACAGTTGCTTATGGAATTAGGCCCATATAGTCATTTCCATATGCTTCATTTGTCGTAGCAGAACATTATTGATCCTCTTGACCAATCCATGTGTAACTTAGAGAATGATTATAGGCGGTTTGTGATTTCATCATATGCCATATATGTACATTTGATAAAATGTGATATAAATAACACATTGATAAATATTTTAATTATCAATGATAATTATGTTTTTAGAGATGACTTTATACTGATTCTAATTAGTACAATAAAATCCATAGTATTTGTATTTTGTAAGAATTTTTTAATGGTAGGAATCTTATATTTTTCAGTGAGAATTATGTGTTGTTTGGTTTATGTGTAGTTTAATCATGCTATCATGTTGATGTCGAACAGCTTGCCAGAGCTACAACGGCTAAACTAGACCGGATATGGGTAGACTTGGGTCGTATGGAGATCAAGTCATAAAAATTCGGAGTTATGTCACATTTTAATGCAAAGATATCAAGTATAGTTGTCATATGGGTTGTGTATCCGTCCATTTAAATGGCAACCGTTCATTTGTTAAAATTCTTCATGCAAACCGAATGGATATAGCAAATCAATCAATCATCGTCAAAATATGATATTTAAGATTGTAAACCTTTGTGTAAGGTGACATGTAAAACAAATGTTCCCTTTCACAATAATTTTTAGCTCAAAATTGACTCAGGGGGTGCTTGTTATAGAATATATGGTGAGCTTCTTAGCTTAATTATGTATGGGTGATTTTCAAGAATTTGTATAATAGGAGTTGGTTACCATGTTACGGTGACACGAGATCTTTGATTATGCATGAATCGCATAAGACAAAGTATTCTATTCATCCAGGATCCGACAAAATGTACCATGCCCTGAAGATGTTATATTGGTGGCCAAACATGAGGGCTGACATCGCCACATATGTCAGTAAATGCATGACTTGTGCCAAGGTAAAAGCTGAACATCAGAGGCCCTCTGGTTTATTGGTCCAACCCGATATACCAGAATGGAAGTGGGAGAAGATAACAATGGATTTCATCACCAAACTACCCAAAACGGCAGCAGGATACGATTCGATTTGGATCATTGTTGATCGTCTTACTAAGTCTGCGCACTTTTTGCCAATGAAGGAGACAGATTCAACAGAAAAATTGACAAGGCTGTACATGAAGGAAATAGTAGCAAGACATGGAATACCGGTGTCAATCATCTCCGATCGTGATAGCCATTTCACTTCGAGAGTGTGGCAATCCTTGCATAAAGCATTAGGTACGCAGTTGAACCTGAGTACTGCCTATCACCCTCAGACCGACGGTCAGAGTGAGAGAACCATTCAAACATTAGAGGACATGCTAAGAGCTTGCGTGATTGACTTCGGGAATGGGTGGGATAGACACCTGCCCTTGGTAGAATTCTCGTACAATAACAGTTATCACACGAGTATCAAAGCTGCACCGTTCGAAGCACTTTACGGTAGGAAGTGTCGTTCGCCCGTTTGTTGGGCTGAAGTTGGAGAAGCACAACTTACCGGACCAGAGATTATTCACGAGACTACAGAAAAGATTTTCAAGATTAGGGATCGCATGCAAGCTGCACGTGATCGACAAAAGAGCTATGCTGACAAGAGGCGTAGGCCCCTTGAATTTGAAGTCGGAGACAAGGTTATGCTCAAGGTCGCGCCCTGGAAGGGTGTAATGCGATTTGGGAAACGTGGAAAGTTGAACCCTCGTTATATTGGACCCTTTAGAATCATAGAAAGGATTGTTCCAGTAGCTTACCGTTTAGACTTGCCTCAAGAACTTAGTCGAGTACACAACGTGTTTCACATTTGCAACCTGAAGAGGTGTTTGTCTGACGACACACTTGTTATCCCCCTGGAGGAAATCCAACTCGACGATAAACTCAACTTCGTTGAAGAACCCGTATACCTATCGTCAAAGTCCGTTGGAATGCGCGAAGAGGTCCAGAATACACGTGGGAACATGAGGACCAGTTCAAGAGCAAATACCCTCATTTGTTTGCGAAATCGCAGTCTCCTACAACGTCTTGATTTCGAGGGCAAAATCTTCTAACCTGGGGAGGCTGTGGCACCCCGTGAGAAAATTTAATTCTCTTTCCATTAAGTAAAAGCCATGTACTGCAAGTTTGCCAGCTTACCATTAAATTCAACGAGAAGTCGTCTTATGATCGTCAATGCATTGCTTTTGTCATGGAAAAATTTATTTTGCACGCGAATATCGCCGTTATTACTCTACGTCTAAAAGGATATTTTAGAACGCGCGACGATAAAAACCATACTTATTTCCCATTGGTGAAACGAGACTATTTACTCGTACTACTTTATAAAATCACCAACATTCAAATTTATAACTATGATAACTTTGAGTAATTCAACAAAGATAAATAAACTGCACACATATACTTATAGGATCCAACATCAGATGCATACTCACATGACAACTTTAATAACAATATGCCATGAAAGTCTAATATTAGATATGTATACATATGCAAAATAATAGAACATCATCATCACTAGTCCTTACACACACTACCCTACTACTTTATCAATTTGAAACTTTCCATTCACATGATACGTATCATGCAATCTGATACAATTGAAATGTAGGAAATAGTAATATTCTTTAATAGTATTACAAAAGAGAAATGATAGCTAACAGTATTATAAAAGTTCACTGTGATTCAACAACGCGTATAGTACTCACTCACATGCAATATTTCAGTAATCTATCCCACAAAACGAGTATAAAACGAGGAACCATGCACTAGCTATTCTATCACAACTAAATATTGAAAAACAAAAGTTAAACGATACGCTTTGAGTAAAGACCTTCATGGAAGGCGTCGGCCTTAGGAGAAGTAGCAGCCAAGTTCAAATCTTACCACCATCTCTTCCTTCTCACCATCTTCCAATAAGCTCGGACCTCGGTAAGTTGTCCTTGTACATTAACGTTCATATGTCATTACTCGTAGTTAACAAACCTCGGTTTTCTTCTTCACGACGTGTACACGACTTGCATGATGGCAAGGTTCACATATAAACACGCATGAAATGAAGGTAGTCGTGCCATGTATAGATGTAAACGAAACAATGTAACATACGTTAAAAATAGATAGCAGACCACGGGAGATTTCACACATGAAATAATAACGGGGCATGCATGGAAAACGAACAAACAACCTGAATGAAACTTCACCAACTCAGAACAAGCATGTAATGTAACTCACGGGCTCACTAACACTAGCAATACCCAAGGTTTCATGCTTAGTTGTAGAACCCATATGTGGTGGTCTTGGTTTGCACCCAGGGACGTACCCACTTAACCTGAGTCAAGCCACACGCGACTGGCGCAGAGACGAGCACAATATGCTCGTTGGTTTGCAACCCAGGCCTCATGAACTCGTGACCCATATGATGGTGCTCATGCACGGCAACAGTGGGCAGCACCACTGTCGAAACAGTGTATTTTCCACTGCATGCCGCTGCTATTTTGAGCAGTCAAGAGAGCCGCGAGAAACACCCTATCACTCAAATTTCGACCTTCGTATGTTCTCTATAGAAATAATACCATGCAAAGTAGCGAGAAGAACCTATATATAAGTTGTTATGGATGCGTGGGTGAAAGACAAAGACACAACAACAGTGGTTGTCAACCCACTGTTGGGTCGTGTGCAGGGAAACAGAAAAACAGAAAAGAACAAGAAGTGTAAGGCCAAATGTATATCATGATGCTTTATAAAATAATACATGTGACTTCTATTTGTCACTTGTGCAAAACTCATTTTATTAAATCTATTTCAATGTCTTGAGTCGCTTGCACCGAAACTAAAAGATTGAAAAGTTCATTAACGAAAAATGTTTATTCGATGGGTGAAATACTAAACAGCGTTTTAATGACTTAAATTTTGTGACAACGAAACCGAGTCCTTAAAATCGGTAAGTAAATTTAAGCGCGGTTTATAAAACTTATTTAACGCTAAGAAAATTTTAAAGATTATACGGGATTTTTAAACATAAAAAGTTATAAAAGAATATAAGATATAAAAGTTATATATATATTACGTACATTATTTGGGAAGTCAAGGGATAAATTTTTTTTATATATATCTTCTGATAAGCAACTTAAAACGACTTGAGCGAACTGTGAAATATAAATATGATAGTTACAAATTAATTGACGGTTTCGAAGTAAATAAATAAACGCGATAAATATAAAAACTGGTAACTTATAAATAATGTTTATATTTTCTTAGATCACACAAACTTATAAATATAAGTGCGACGCATAATAATCCTGTACATACTTGTAGTTGTAAAGTCACATTTGAACCAACGGTCTAATCAACGCTTTAACTCATAAACAACCATACCCTTTTGTCCCAATTGCATTAACCAGTTCATGCATTTAGTATTTTTAGAATGTAAACTCAAACTTTGTCATAATTACTTAGGTGTTTGACTGAGTCTCTTTGACGTATATTGAACCGTTATCTGTCCCAGGCGATTATCTGACAAGGTGAGTATCATAGCCCCTACTCTACTGGTTTAAATCATCTTTTGGGGTAAGAACATTGCTTATTTTAAACATGTGAATACAAGTACAATTACTCATTACTGATTGGTCTAAGTCCTGATTTAACCCAAGTTGCTATTTGCCCGATTCATCATGAACCGTCAATCTTTGTGAGCGCGAATGTTATGGATAGATCTATCGGGATTGACAATCCGTGTTTGTCTTGGACTGACATTAGTCAAGCAAACACAGTTTCATTTGAGTCAGACTACGGGTGTCCCGGGTTAGACACTTGCAAGGGCATTCATTTACTGTTGGTATATGTTAACGTTTAGTGTCATGAGCTTAGAAAATAGTAATGCTATTTATATGACTTTGTATCTGTTATATTGTCATATGCGGGTGAAATCTTGTGATTCATAAACACTACATTTTCCTGCTTAAACAAACCTATGAACTCACCAACTTTATGTTGACACTTTAGCAATGTTTTCTCAGGTATTAAGAACAAAGATGCTATATGAAGTCTCATGCATTGCAGTCATTTTTTTTCCATTATCTGAAGATCACTTGTACTATTTAAAAACAATGTCGTATTGTCTATTTTATTTTATGCTTCCGCTCAATGTTTAAACAATTTATTATTTCCTAATTCAAGTGATCTGATCTTAATAGTGTCAAAGTCTTTTACAAATATAGGATCGATTTGAAATACTTCAAACTTTTACTTTGATAAGTTTAGAAATGAATGTCCAAAAACTCTGTTAGCAAGTTTTCTAAAACAAAAAATTAACAAGACACATTTTCAAAACCTGTATGCTCCAAATTTATTTGTATCTTAACAAATATATTTTTCTCTTTAGTACATATCCTTGAGTCGTTTTAACTCTTTTTTTTAAAACGAAAATCCTATTTTTTTAACTTGTTTGCAATAATAATCTTTTGGTCAAACTCTACACAACTAATACAGTATATTCTCAACAAGTTCCTTTATTTGTGACATCCCCTTAATCATATATATAATATATAAGATTCTAACAAGTAATACCCTTGTATATTCTCGAAAATCATTAACAAATAACATATACATACAATGGAATCCACTAATGCTCACATGAAAAGTTGATGCTAACATGGACGCTAATTCTGTTGTGGAACCTGTTGTTGAATCCGTTCATGAACATTTGAATACCAATCGTTTTGAAACCGAGGTTTGTGTTATACACCTGTTTATATTTTTCAATGCTATCGTATACATTGTATACCTCTAATAAATCTTGTATTGCTTTTAGATTGACCGAAATAATGATCGCTTTCGCTCCTATGGAAGTAGGAACGGTTTTCGAACCTGCTGAGGCTTTGTTTGATGTAGAGGTAAGCACGTACAACTATAAAAGTATTAGTGAAACCTCTCAAAGAGTTCTGTTAAAAAGGAGTCTACACCTCAAATGCGAAAACCAAAAAGTTTTACGTGAGGAGTAACGTGTTTAGTTAGGTTTATCACATTATTACATAAATTGATGTAATGTTTAGCTTTCATTTTCACTTAATGTTTTTATATGTTTGATACATGTTAATAAATTTTTCGTCAATGTTCAATTATCGCATGTTATAAGCGTTTGCATTTACATTTTGATATTTTCACGTTCTATTTGAACGTTACACGGAAAAACTTACCACGATATCGCTTATCGTTAATTACCGGCAGCTAGGAATTTCTGTCGCTATGCGCGGGTACTCGCTTAGTTTTATTACTAATGCTAAAGGTTAAATGATTGCCTTAAATATGTGATTGTTATATTGAATGCACCATTATGTCCTAATGCATTGTTGAAGGAAGTTGATATTTACACAGAATAGATATTACTACTTCCACAGTGTAGGATCCCTAGATCATTCCATGGATTAAGCACAAGATCAATGGCACAAGAGATTAAACATTAAAGAACTTTTGATTGAAAGAAATAAAATTGGCTACAATCCCTAAAGATGGAAAAATGAAAATGAGTAGCTCCTTTTCTCTAACTTTGACCCAACCTAATTTTAGACTAAACTAGGACTATTTATACTAAAAGGATTTGCCTTTTAGGGCTTTCTTTTTGGGCTTTTTACAACTTGGCCCTTATACATGATAAACATTAAATAACATAGTCTTTCGAGCTAGACTTTTGTCTTGTAACTTCGAGTGACCGAAGCTTCTTTGTTTGGGTCCATTTATGTGAACCTAACAATCTCCCCCTAGATGAGGTCATGAGAAGTTCACTCGACCTTGTCTCTTTAGCTCGATGTTGATGGGGTACTTCACTTGTTGTGCTTTGGTAATTCAATCTTTAACACCTTGATCATGATCTTCAGAATTTGATGTGATGACTTGATCTTGATCTTTGACTTGTTTAAGCTTTACTTCTTTGAATTACTTTGTGATCTCCTTTCACTTAGACTTTGCCATACGCTGATCTTTAGTCTCACATGCTCATATCTGTTGGAATCTTTGAAAGCTTTGATGATGTCTCTTCTTCCAATCATTGTAACTTTTAGAATTTGAAGAAGACATTGATTCTCAGAGATTGTGCGGAAGCCTTGTATGAAAACTTTCTTGATTACTTCAGGATTACTGGGGTATGGATATGTCGCATGTGTCTTGCATCGGAAACTTTTGAGTCGTCCATTCGCCATGATAGAACACATAGGTCACAACAAAAAACATTTTGTTATGTAAAATACCTTGATGTGTTCTAGAAAATCATTTTGTGAACCACAAGAAGGGTTTTTATATTTTGAGGGGATCCGAAGTATAGACGGCATACTCCAATCTGGGGTCGGTTACGTTAACCTCTGATTCCGTGAGGATCAATGATTACAGTATGAATACTGCACCTGTGATCAGAAAGATTCATTAAAAGACCTTCTTGATAGGTTTTCCGGCACGTGACTAGCTAGTTCTCTAGATACCTAAGTATCAGATTCCCTATGTTCGCCGTTCTCTAGACCAGATGTACCGTAACGATTAACACACTAAATAGTTTTTCTTCTAATAGAATGGTTAAAGAGTGAGTCCAGTTACAGTTACTATCTGCTGAATTAGCCGTACAATGCCTTTTTCTGCGTTTTTATTCTTAATACAATTTAAGTACGTAGAAGGCGTGTGGCAAAAATGATTTGAAAACATTCGATGTGCTTATTAAAAAATTTGTTGGCGGCACAACGAAAGTTTAAAATCAGAAAGCTTTGATGCATGTTTTGAAATATATCCCGAAAGATATGAAGTGCTTGCTGGGAAATCCAAACTTTGGACAAGTACATTATGGAAATCCACTTCACTAGTGGCGGCAGTCCGAAGACCAGGCACGAGCATTCATACGAATACCGGTGGAACATCATTCTTTCCTCAGCATCCATAAGATCCTTTCACGAAACATGAAACAAATGATTCTTTGTCATTTATCAAAGATAGGTGTTTAACACTAACTTTTGGTTACACTTGACTTTTTTGATCATATTAACACTTATACTCCCCCTACACATCGTGCGTCGATAATCGAAACAGATGTTTAGACTTGCTATGGTTAGGGACTTAGCATTTTAGAATCAATCGATCGAATCATTAATTATCAGTTTTACATGTTTGGTTAAGTCACATTTTCTCCCCCGATCAAAAGTTTGTGAAACTTCGGTGATGGTTTTGATCTAGAATGGACTTAAAATGTATTAATCTCCCCACAAGTCCATGAGTGAGGTGAAATAGCACAAATATCAAGTGAGCAATTGAAACAAGACCTTTAGAATACCCAGACAGGAATGATACTGCAATCTGTCTTGAACTTGTAAGCGGTTGGTTGTTTCAATCTTTCTCCAATAGAATCAGCAACAGTGTGTCCATTTGACCTGCAAAACTGTTAGTGGTACTGATTCTCCCCCACAAACTATGACCCGTGTTCTATTTAAAGAGCTATAGTCACAGTCTGAATTGGTCATCCCGAACATGTTTGATAAAACAAGTTGTTTATTAGGGAAAAAAGTGTTCGGGGCTTATGGACCAAATTCTGTGGCTGTTAAAGAAATAATGCACTGAAACGTACACTAAATCTCTGGGATAAGACCGGGTTACAGTCTGAAATAACTGCAAGCCATACTACACTAAGATTTTTTTTTTTTAATAAAATATTCACAATTATACAATGTGAAACAATGCTCAGCATTCAAAAATACCAGATAACCCCTTGGTACCAGCCTTTCGATCACTAAGTTTACAATCAGTGAAAAACTAGATGAGAGATCATAGAAACTTGGGAACTAGAACTAACATCGGGGTAAGTTCTAACAGGTAAACAATGGGTTCCATTTTCTAGTTAAAGGACAGGTATCATACAATGCAAAATGTTACGCCAGGGGGGTTTCCATGAGGCCTTAACACTACAACAACCTTTCTAGTTGGTCTCCAGCTATCTTAGTAGTGTTCAATTTATGTTTCCTGGTTCGCTTTCCAACACTGCTTAGTATAATTCAACACTATGTTTGTCCTGGGGGGTTTTGGTTTTCACAGACTTCAAGAACGAATCCAAACTGATTATGATCAACAACTTCAACTTCTATTTTGATTCTGCGTTGCTTCCTCGCGTTCAACTTACTTGGGGCAAGATACGATGGTTCCGAGTGTGGCTATTTGGCATAGGTTTGCGAGATGCAGTGGCAGGTTTGGTTCTTGTAGACAGATTTACAGAAACATTAGGCTTCTTGTTTTGTTGCACTGGTGGTTTCTGTGTGGGTCTATTTGAAGTCCTGGGGGGTTCTTGAAAAGTAACTTGCTTTTTCTTAGGCAACGGGGTTGGTTTTACCCAGTTGGCTCTTTTTGGAGGTGGAATGTACTTTGAACTTTTGGTATACATCCCTGAAGCAAGTACTTTGGGTTTCTCAGAGGCTGTAGATCCACCACTCTTTTTGCCACTCAACTCAGTTTTTAGTTTGGCATTCTCAGCAGTTAAGGCATTAATCTTTTCAGTGTACGCAGTACGTGAGTGAGTATCTTTGCCTCCATTTGACAGTTCATATACCGTCTTTGGAGACTCACGTTTTCTACCTTATTCCATCTAGCTGAATCCTAAGGGAGGTAATCGTATCTTTCAACTGAATTCTGTCAGTTTCTAATGCCTGTTGGTCACAACTACCTTCAGTGGAACCTACATTCAACACCTTCATGATGTTGATCTGAGCATCTAAATTCCTGATAGTGGTGTCTTTTCCTTGAAGCTGATCTCTTAACTTATTTATTTCAAAAATAGCATTGGAGGCACTAGAAGTGTCTATGCTCTGTTTATAGTTTTGAAATTTAAGTTGTAAATCAATATGGGTCTTTTGTAAATGAGAGTTACGTTTCTCAGATTCAATGACCATCTTTTGTTGTTTTAAAACTTCAGCTTCAAGTTCAAGAACTTTAGTCTGTTCCCTATCGCATGCAGATCTAAGATCTTCGCAAAGGCGCACAACACTATCGGAAGTAAGCACAATAGAGCAGATATCTTTTTCTAAACATTCAGCAATTAAGCAGTCATTTTTGATTAAAAGATTTTTCTTCTCTATGGTCAGGTTCTTGTTATCAAGAACACATTGTTCATACTCCGCCTCCAATTCATCAAAAATCTGTTCAAATTCTTTTATCTCTTTGAAAAATGTATCATTAGCAACTTGGATATGTTTTTTGAAATGGTCGTAAAATGGTACCAGTTGTTGTTCAACAAACTGTTTTGCATAATCAAAACACCATTCAGAAACATAGTCTGGTTTTTTTGTTGTTCTTTCTTTGATGATATCTTCAAATTGATGAAAAGCAGCATTAACTTGTCGAAGACTGGACAGAACTTGACTTGGAGGTCGACTTTTATGAACAAAGGGAGTGACAGGACTGTTTGGGTTACTAGTCTGACTAGCACGTTCATTGGCAGGAAGCCAATATGCCTGTTCACGGGACAGTTCCTGTTGAGGAACAAACATAAGGGCGTTTAGCTTCTCATAGAAGCCATTCGCGGGTCGAACGTGCCCTGGTTTTTCGTGCTCTCTTTTTTCATGCTAACAACTTTGTGGAACCAAGGTGCCTCTTCACTATCCCATATACTAACGGTGAGGTGAGTAAGATGCAAAATGGGTATCACCATCATACAAAGCAGGTTGAGCACGTTTGGCCATATAACCTAGACCTGGGTTACGGGTACCTAGGAGGTCCTTGTGCAAGTCAGCGGTTGCCTTTTTTGGTTTCTTAAAAAGCATAGGAATAGTTTCTGTTGGCATGTTAAATCTTTGCAATATATCTCTTGCAACTTTGTTAGCATTCTTTAAACAAACGATTTCATCAAGATAACTATCTGCTAGATCCTTTTTCTCAGATAAAATCTTTTCTTTTTCAGATTGTAAAAATGCAATTGATTTTTCTTTTCCTGAAAGAGTGGATTTAAGCAAATCGTTTTCTTGCACAAGTTCAGCGTTCTGCTTGTTACGCTGAATCACTAGGGCTTGTTCCAGTCTAACTTTGTGTTCAAGATCAAGTTTGACCTTTTGCGTATCTAGACGATATATTTCTTGCTTGCATTGAGAAAGCTCATTTTTTAAGGTCTCGACTTCTAAGCATTTTTCTTGGTTAACCTTAGCATGTCCGTCTAGTTGGGTTTGCAAGTCAGTTAATATGGCAATCATAGAAATTTTTACAGTTGTGTCAGCAGATACCTCAGTTGGTACATTTTTGGGTCTTTCAGGTTGTCAAGAAGATACTGATGATACGTGATCGTATTCGTCATCAATCTCAGTTCTCAGCATCGGGGACCTCTAAATGTTCTTCCTGGTTGCATCTCCTGAATCAATATGATAATCCACATTATCAAAGATTGGATTGTTCATTGGAGTGTACTCATTTGATTGACTGTTGGTTGCAACTAGTGGATGACAAAGTAGCCATTGTAAACTGCGAGCTAGCATTGGGGCCTTCATCCAGTCTGAAATCATATGCATCTCTCATGGTTGATCTTCGGAAGATATTTGTTTGTAGTCATTGCCAGAGGTTGATCATATGTTTCTCATTTTGTTGCCATTAATAACGTTGTTTATGAATGGATCTGATTTAAAGGATTTGTTGATTGATGGACATTGGTGTGAGAGAGGTTTATGATTTTCGGGTAAATTTGAAACAGTAAAATGCAGTTTTGAGGGCCTAAATGACTCCGAAAGGCTTAAAAATGACAGGGCTCTCGCTCGAAGAGGAAGAGTCTTGACCGTTGGGCCGTTTCCGAGCTGGTATAAAAATTTCGAAACAATCCGACACAAAAATTATTTTTGCGGCAAATCAAGCAAAACGCAACTTAGCTTGAACAAAACGCAATGAACTTGTTGTCAAAACGCAATGATATCTTCCTCAAAACGCAATGAAATTTTTCTCAAAACGCAATGAAAGTTTTCTCAAAACGCAATGACACTTGAAGTCAAAACGCAGTGAAAGTTTTCTCAAAACGCAATGAAAGTTTTCTCAAAACGCAATGACACTTGAAGTCAAAACGCAATGGACTTTTCCTCAAAACGCAATGCTTAAGAAATTTTGGCAGCGTAGCGTTTTAGCCAAAACGCAATAGATTTCTTCAAAACGCAACCTGTATATCAAAACGCAATATGAAGATTCTCAAAACGCAACATGAAGATCTCAAAACGCAACATGAAGATCCTCAAAACGCAATTTGAAGATGCCCAAAACGCAGTCAAGAAAAACTCTTCTATATGTCACGAAAATTTTGAAAATCCACAGATAGCTTGCCAATTCACTTCGAACCACAATTAAACGTACGCCCCTTTATTTTTTGTGATTACTTTCGATCAATACACACAAAATCCGAACCCCACCTTTTAAAAAAAATTCGGTTAAAAAAAACACATCCAAACAATCACTTTTGGCTCTTGATACCAATTGTAGGATCCCTAGATCATTCCATGGATTAAGCACAAGATCAATGGCACAAGAGATTAAACATTAAAGAACTTTTGATTGAAAGAAATAAAATTGGCTACAATCCCTAAAGATGGAAAAATGAAAATGAGTAGCTAACTTTTCTCTAACTTTGACCCCCCTAATTTTAGACTAAACTAGGACTATTTATACTAAAAGGATTTGCCTTTTAGGGCTTTCTTTTTGGGCTTTTTACAACTTGGCCCTTATACATGATAAACATTAAATAACATAGTCTTTCGAGCTAGACTTTTGTCTTGTAACTTCGAGTGACCGAAGCTTCTTTGTTTGGGTCCATTTAGGTGAACCTAACACACAGTAATTTGGTGCCAATGTAAATTTATGCGCTCCATACCCTTTTACATTAAACCTTTTTATGTGCTAAACGTTTCAGTTCCGATGAACTCACCCATCACATACTGTTGCAGGGACACTATCCTGTTTCTACGTTCACACATAAAATCACAGATAACAATTAAACAGATCTATACACTTTTCATCATGGCGCACATCTATATTTAGCTAATTCATATTCCTCTTTTATATGTGTAAAAAAAAGAAAATCATTATTTATTTGATCAAAAACTAAAAACAGAATTGTTGTGACCAATTTAAGTAGGTAGTTATCGTGTTTGTACAATTCTATCATCGATGGCATCTCAAGTTTCCTTTTTTTACAATTCTAAAATCACTACTGTCCTCTGGACGAATGTAACACTGCTAATCATTGAGACGCGACAACACCGTAAGCTAGCTCCGATGGTGTCCAAGGAGTACATATCCACCATTGTATCATCAATAGTTACTCGCTGCATGATCAACTTGTAATAAATTTATAATGATATCAATCTTTATAATTTTCTTGTGTTCGCGGAATGCTTCATTCTAGTCCCCAACTGATTAGATGATTTCTTTGATAGGTAGATGAGTTCCAAAAGTGATTGGGAATCGTGAATGCAAACTTTGATTATATGTGTGATATACTTTTTCATCTTAGCACACGGAAACACGATGGAATTGAGATTTGAGAGTGAATAGCAACGCATGGCAAAAGTTTAGTCAGACAGATACGGTAAAAGCTAAGAAGTATATGGAGGGTATAAAATTAAATTCACATAAATTTTATGGGGATGAAGTAAAATCATCCGTGTAAATATCACCACCCGTTGTTGAAAGACACAATCTCAACCCTAAAACTTAGACGCTTCATTTTTAATTTCCTAATTAACAAAACGGTTTTACACATGTCACAATGTGGAGCATGATATTTCTGGGAAAAATTGATTGCAAATGGCTTTTTAAAACTGTGTTTCTTATAAACAGGGGCGGAGTCAGGATTTTTAGTTAGGGGGGCCGGACAATGCTTAATGCAGAAAGTCATAATGATAAGGGGGCTCAATGTAAAAAACTAGTAGAAAAGCAGCTTGCAATATAGATAATTAATGAATAAAATAGGCTAATTAGGGGTGGCTCAGCACCCACTAGTCCCCCTACTAGCTCCGCCCCTGCTTATAAAAGATAGATTGATAGATTTTCTAAACATTACTTTATTCACTTTCATACACTATGTCATCGTTGTTTCGTTCTGTCAATTCTCATTTTCATACATCATTTTATTCTCAGTTTTCTGCATTTAAATTTTTGTTATCTTTGCCTTCTGAAAAAAATCACAGTAAAAAGCATCATGTTGAACCGTACGTAGGGTTATCTATCATCTCATACATCATAGTATTGTCTTATTTTAGTTAAAACAAGATGACAAAGTATAATTTGAATTGACAAGAAGTTAGATTCTCTATTACGACATGGCATGAATGGCCCAATTATACGTACAATTCGGATGGGCACTGGTGCATGACTCGGAGTCTCGTAATATTGCTGGAAGGTTTGGGATAATATTGATGGATTGTAGTCTTGATTTTAGTGACGAAATTTTCTTTCTCATCTAGCACAAAGAAAATTAAAATGGCTAAGAACAAGAAGTAAATTGTACATGAATGATGGACAGAAGGAGGTGATGGAAGTTAGTCGTGAATGGAAGGCATTGTATATGAATGGTGGAGGCCAGAAAAAAGTATTATAAAAAATTAAATATTTAAACATGAAAAGTTCGGAATCTGCCCAAGATTATCTCTCAAGAGTGTCCACCCTTTTTAACAAAATGAAGTCTTATGGAGACCATATTAATGAAGAAGCTGTTGTTTCCAAATTTTTGAGAAGCCTCAATTCAAAGTTTAATCATGTTGTAGCTGCAATCGAGGAAGCCCATGATTTATCCTCTTATTCATTTGATGAACTTATGAGCTCGTTACTCACTCACGAGGGAACTCCGCACAAGAACAAACGAGGAGAAAGCATTCCAAGTTAAAGGTGACTCCTCTTCAAAGGGTATAGTTGAAAGTTCTGATTTCAGAGGAAATAATAGAGGTGGTTATGGTGGCCGTGGTCGTGGCAGAGGTAGAGGCGGAGGAAGAAGTGAATCTGATGAAAGACAAAATAGGAACCCCATTCAATGGTGAAATTGCAACAAGTATGGCCACAAAGATGTTGATTGCTGGAGCAAACCGAAAAGTGGTTCCATACACTGTCAACACTGCAAGAAGCATGGACATAGAGATGTTGATTGTTGGAGCAAACCGAAAAGCGAGCAACACTATGCCAATTTTAGCGAAACTTCAAAGGAGAGATTATTTACGGCCTATTCTCGTTAATGTTTCAAATAAAGAAAATAATGTTTGGTATATTGACAGTGGGTGCACGAATCATATGTGTGGTGCAAGATCCATGTTCAAAGAGCTTGACGAGTCTCCTTCTTCCTTGAAACTGTCGGTTACCAATCCCCATGTAGTTTCCAATCGAGATTTTTACTCCCGTCATGATCCTTATTATCACATCGCTTGTTTTGCTTGTCTACCCGATGTGCTTCTTCTCTTACGGCGATGTGTTGGTTGTTTTAGCATTTTACATTTTTGTTGTATTTCCTATATTTTGTATTTTGTTGTATTATGAACGAAAATACTATGGATCTGATTGAATAGGGCTTCGCGTTATGTATTTTATGGTTTAATCTTTCTGGTCATAATCATATGTTGCTATGTGCCCTACCTTGCATCTGGGTATGATTCGAAGTTATTACCCGGTAAGCCTTTAGATGTGTTTAGTATTTCCATTTAAAGCGTTTATTGATTGCAAATAAGAAGGATTTTGGAAAAATGTCGAATAGTGGAAGAAAGGAATTGATTTTTTTTGTAGGGATTACTGTTTCTTATCTGAAGTACTATGTGTGGCCCCTTTGAAATGATCCTTCAAGTTTCGTAGAGTTCATTGGATATAGCTTCCTTATTTCTGTTTTCCGGGCACACGATTGTATTCTTCATTTGTTGAGCAATGAGCATACTTGATTTGCACTGAGCAGAAATTTCGATAGGGTTATTTCATCGACGCATCGTGACGATTGTCATTTGATTCTAAAAATTATCAAACACATGGTTCCTCCTATACTGGGTAAATGTACTCAAAAACTTTTTAGGGCAGAATTGTTATTTCATTTATTATTTTATGAAAGCAAAGTACAAGTCTTTATAAATTTCTCTGCCTAGAGGTTTCCTTGCAAGTTGGGATACATTTTTATAGTGAGTCTGGTTGTCTTGCTTATAGGCGTAGGCGGGCTAGGATCTTCTGAATTTGTTCACGATCCTCAGCACGTTTGCTTCTACTCATTTGACATTATCTGTAATATTGCGATTATAACTTTCTACCAGCAGCAATGGGTCCTGTAGTTTTGCTATTAGGAGTTCTTTGTCTTTCTGGTGGTCTGCATGAAGAGTGTCAATTTCCATTCACAGGTCCTTTAGTCTGGCTGCATCACATCTTCTGGGTTGAGTTCTGATGCTTCGGATGCTGGTTTTTTCGTCAGAGAAAGTAGTGGTATCTGGGAAGAATGGTGATGATGGTGATCTGCTTCTCTTTCAAGATGGTCCAGGTGCTTGTGATATGAGTGCAGGAGCACTGAGGTTATTCATTTCTTGGGAGTATTCACGCCCTGTAGCAGGGGTCAAGGTTAGCCCTAGCTCAGGTAATTGGGTTGCCTGAGAGGTTGGCGAGTTAATTCCTCTTAGAATGGAATGTCCTGTGGCGGCTTCCTGTTCTGGGGAGTTGTCTGGTACGTTGCTGGAAAGTGATTGAGACATTTCTCGAATGCACCCTGCATATGACGAAATGGGGTTTCTTCTTCTTACATTCCATATCCGGATAAAGATTAACTTATGAGTGTTATCTATTTTGAGATAATGTGTATTGCATGTTCATACCATGTCTCAAGGATATATAGAGGAGTGTTGGATTTCAGTATGGCTATGTTTCTTGTAATTGTTAGTGGTATCCTTATGTTAAGACCCAAACTGGTGACCGAATAGCGTAGTAGGATTCCAGATAATAGGTGCATATCCATGGAGTTCATATTATCCTTGACTCAGGGCTGGTGTAACCTTTATATCTTAATTTTCTTTCCGTAGTTCGTGACTATTGTATCTTACCTTTACCAGGCGTGTCTTTATCGTTTTCTTATCATGAGTTTGTTGTTTACGCTTCCCGATAAAGTGACATTCGTCAATTATTGGTGCATTCAAATGGCATGTGCTTTTTGGTAGGTTTTTATATATACTTTGAAACACTTTTAAGGGTATACCGACATAGTGGATAGTAGTATAGGTATTTTACAACAGTTGTTATAAAGATTCCTTGTGTAGTGAGGTAACGAGTGGGTGATTAGCAAGGTACCCGAGGTGTTTATGTATGTAACTTTCATAAAACGAGATGATAAGAATGTAATTACTGATAATATCCATAATAGTACGTAAGTGACCCTTTGTAGTGTGATGTTGGTTATATGGTTAATTATTTGGTGAGAGTCATGGTAGTTTCCTTGCACTTAGGATGATACAAATGCGTAATCCACATGATATGTTATCCCGAGATGGTGAATGATAATGTGTAGTCTAGTGAAACATGTTTTCCATAACCGACAAGTGGTACTTTCGTTATTTAACGATATAGTGCCAAGCAGTTGTTAGCTTATGAAGTAAATAATGATAGATAATGCGTATACTATTTTGATATGTACTTCAGAGCCAGTTATAGTCTAGAGTTACTAATGCAACCTAGTTCTCTATAACCAAGTGGCTCTGATACCAATCTGTCACACCCCCAAATTCACTGCAGCGGAAGACTGGATTTGGGATTGTGACTTCATGGCGTGAAGAGGACTTGATACGAGAGATAGACCTCTACATGCCAATATACCAATGTAGACTCCATATAGTCCGTAATGTAGTACACCTGAGAAAACATTGCTAAAGTGTCAACATAAAGTTGGTGAGTTCATAGGTTTTGTTGTTTAATAATAATGATGAACCACAAGATTTATAGCCATAGCATGAAATATAACAATCCTATATATCACAATGAAAAGTATTTACTATTGTCTAAGCTCGTGACACTGAAGCGTTAACATATATCATCATAGATAAACCCGTGCAGATGTTCAACCCGCAACATCCGTATATGACTCAAATGAAACTGTGTTTGCTTGACTAATGTCAGTCCAAGACAAACAGGGATTGTCAATCCCGATAGATCTATCCATAACATTCGCGCTCCCTCAACCGGTCATCCGGTCAAGAAATTGACAGCTCATGATAAACTGGGCAATATAGCAAGTTGGGTTGAATAGTGACTTAGACCCAGATAGTAAATCAGTAAATGTACTTGTGTTCAACTGTTAAAAATTAAGCAATGTTCTCACCCCAAAAGATGATTTAAAACAGTAAAGTAGGGGCTATGAAACTCACCTTGTCGGTTTATCGTCGGAGATTTGGAAATGGGTTAAAGCACGTCAAATAGCGACTCAATCAAACACCTAAGTAATTATAACAGTTTCTGAGTTTACATTCTAAAATTTAATGTACAAAGTAAATTATGCAAATGGCCAAAAGGCATGGTCGTTTATGAGTTAACGTTCTATGTTTTCAAAGTGTTGATTTAAACCGTTGGCTCTAGGGATGGTGTACGAATTCACACCTATAAGCATTTATTCTTAATTTGATAAAGTTATGTGCTATAACTTGTAATCACATGGTCACAGGTTTAAAATAAGACAATGTATGCTAAAAAAAATATGGCTATTATTTACCAATTATTTGATTTACATATATATGTTTACCTCACTCTTTTACCTACTCTAGTCGTCACTTAAGTCTCGTCTTGCAGTTCTTGTGAGAACGTCAAATTAATTTCTGTAAAAATTTATCTACTTATAATTAATGTTCGTACGTTGCATGGTTTACAATTTAAATCATTTGGCTTTTAAAATCATAATTTAAACTCAAATAAGTTTTGAAAATATTTTTAGTGTTTACTAAAATTTATGAGCCGGGATGAACTAGTTTACTTGTTTAAAAGTTTGGTTCCATTGTTAATAATTCTAAGTCATAAAAGAAATATCGTTTCAAATCTTTATACTCGTTGAAATAGCCATACTTGATAACGAGTTGTCAAACCATTTGGGGCTCGAACGAGAGTTCGATAAGTGCGCATGTAATATATCCCTTCGTTAACTTTTTGTAGTGTGGACTTTCCTATGTCAACTTGTCATAAAAATAAAACATACACTCTTGTATATTACCACTTATCACGTGTATGCATAATATAACCCATGACCTACCACTTTTCATTTCCTTTTTGCTGCTAACCTCACGTGACAACAGTGAGCTTTCACGCTCACTGTTTTTGGTTTCATTACCTCCGCATCAAACCATACGCATATTTATATATATTAATTTTTCATTTATATTGTATGTATTCAACTTATTTAGTTAGTACGAGAGACTCCATTTCTAGATACAAGGACGTTCAGTGTGTGCGGAGCGAACTCAACAGCACCTGTTGTGGTTCTTTGTTTTCTGTCGTGCCCCATCAGTGGGTGTTGGGCTTTTATTCGTCACTCTATTACTCTCGTTTTTGCCTAACATATATATTTCTTCCTTAGTTCTAAGTTTACAAGTTGTATACTCATGCATGTATGATAATATAACCCTCGTGGCTGTGTTTCTCCCCCCTTTGTCGCAGCCTAACAGTGGGCTTTTTCACCACTGTTGTGGCTTCTTGTCCCCCTTAACTCACTCAAATATATATATCTAGTCCTCCCACTAAAACCCACTTGGTGCCCGACTTGAAAACGTGGGTTATGAGGTCTTTGAACATCTAGACACCAGGACAATTGGCGCGTCTGGACAGACCCAACAGCGGCTGCTGTGGTCGTGCCTTTTTGCAGCGCCATAGTTGCAACAAGCAACGGCTTGTGGTGGCTGCTGGCAAGCATTGGTTGAGTCTCAAGTGGTGGTCATTTTCCAAACGTCACGGGGTATTAGTACGGACCGACGAGCAAAAATGGGTTTGCTCTTACAGAATCCGTGACGCGCCCACAGTGAGCAAAAGCTCGCTGTGACTTGTCGTGGTTCACTTGATCATGCCTATGCTATAGGTCGAGGTCACAACAGAAGTGATTTTATGAAGTTCTTGCATAGCCTATGGTATACGCATCCCTAGCGAGCCAACGTTTTAAAATCACGCATGCGTGTTGAGTTAAGGTTTCTACAAAGTTTTCGGGTTCGTTATTTGTTATAGTGCATGGCATGTTCTATACTCGTTACTTGTACGTCGTTATTTTATGTATGTCTTGACCAAGATTTTTGCATGCATACGTATTTTAGTCACGCTTGAGTTTTTAGGTCGTGTACGGGTCATGTGAAACCAAGGTTCGTTAAACTATATGGTGATTAATGTTAAAAGAATGAGGACGACTTACCGAGGTTTAAAGTTTGTTAGGCGATGAGGAGGGATGTTGGTGATACGAGCTCGAACCACTCTTGGCTTCCACTCCTTATAACCCGACGTCCGCTTGGCTCTCGCACCCCAACGGTAGTTCTCACTTGAATCGTATTGTTTACTTATTATTTTCAGTTCTTAGTTGTAATACATTTGTTCATGAATGGTTCCCCTTTTATACTCGAAATGTTTGATAGATTACTGATATGCTACATGTGAATGTTCCTATGCTACTATTGAATCATAATGAATTTTCTTATACTGTTAGTCATCACACCTCTTCTCCAATACTGTTATAGAGTACTATTCTCCCATTTGAAATTGAAATTTGTATCAGTTGTATGTTACGTAACATGTGAAGGTGAAGAATCTTTCATAAAAAGAAAATGGGTGGGGTAATGTGTGTAAGGCTTGGTGATGATGATGCTTCCTTATTATGATGTATGTGTTTCTAGATGGTTTTTATATGCATGCATCTGATGTTGATTATTCACATGTGCCTATATGTTATTTTATCTTTGTGAAATTACATTAAAATTGTTATGGTTACTAATTTGTTAGTAGACGGTTTTATAAAATGTTCCTAATAAATGACCTCGTTCCACAAGTGTGAAATAAGTATGATTTTTATTCGTTACTCGCTCTAAAATACCCTTTTAGTCATAGAGTAAAATTGGTGATATTCTCGTGCAAATTAAACTTTTTATGACAAAATAATGCGTTGACAACCATAAGACGACTTCTCGTTGAAAGTTATTGGTAAACTTGCAAACTTGCATTACATGACTTTTACTTAACGCAACGAGAACCAAATTTTTCCTTACGAGTGTCACATCCTCCCCAGGTTAGAAGATTTCGCCCACGAAATCAAGACGTTGTAGGAGATTGTGGATTTGCGAAGGTGTGAGGGTAATTGTTCTTAAGCTGGTTCTTACATACCCCTCATGAACGTGTTGTTATTGGGATGAGCCCTCACGACAAAATATTGGAATGTATCCGTTGAAGTAAAGACAAAATCTTTAATTATTTCCCTTTTCCCCTTTTTGTCTTATAAATACCACCTCATTCCTCTCAAATTTTCAAACTTAAATCCTACTACAAAGATACTTCAATGGCCTGCTCGCTTCCTCACACTGATTTCGAAGTCGAAGCTTTGGTGCAAAGATTGATTAACGAAGATAAAGGTCGGCAGGATGTACTTTTGAATTTGGCTTTTCAGTTTGAAGATTCTTGCGCCGTCAGGGACAATCTTAGAAAGACTTATGAGAAATGCAACAACATTTCTCAAGAGAGTCGTGCTTTGATTTGCACCCTTTTAAAAGAAAGCTCTGAAAAGGATCGCGAGTTGCATCTTTCCATGTATGGAAATGCGGCACAATTACAGAAACAAATGGATGCTAAGTCGGCTAGGTTCCAGGAAAAATACTCCAGTCGTACACATGGAGGAATAGGTTGCTCGTCATCACAAACTGATTTCCCTCTTACCGGGAAAGAGTTACATCAACTCCGTATGGATGAAGAAGCTCTAAAAGAAATGTTGGAAGAAAAGGCCATGAACAAAAAGGCACAAGAGGAGAAAATTAGGCAAGAACAAGCTGAGAATGATGCATTCATTTTAGAATTTGGGGTAGTGATGTACGACTCAGATTGTGAGTCATCAGATTAATGGATTAAGGATTGTTATAACCATGTCGTTGTACTACTTTGAATAAAGCATTGTTGTCTTAAATATGTACTTGTATTTCTACTTTCACAAATCAACGGCTATTGTGTTAGTAATCTAGTAAGTTCGACTGAATGCATTTGATTTCTGTAGCATCAAAATATTTATTTCGTGACTGTTGTCTTGCCATGATGTATCTTGAATGGGATAATTGAGCGACTATGACTACTGTCTCCACACAGTATTTTAAAGTGTTTGCGTGATAACTCTGTATTGAATAATTGAGTGAACATGATTGTTGTCCCTCTACAGTATTATAAAGTGATTTAGTGATAGTGTTATTAATTTGTAAATTTTCCCCAAAGTAATTATTTTAACAATCTGAAACTTTTTTTTTGTGATTGATTTTTCCTTTAGAGTTTGAAATAGGATTTAAATTTTCATAGGGTGTCGCAGTCCTTCTAAGTCAAAATCTTTGTCTTGAATTCAAATGTTTTACTCGTGGCATGGGTTAAGAAAAGGACAAAGGTGGCAAGTGGGGCTCCAATGGCTAGAATGTGGCGAGTCGTTACCTCCCTTATATGTATATATACACTTTGCCTATTTCTTGCATTTGTCAAGACGCAACATAAGTTTCCTTACTGAAATTTTCATTCGTCCTTAAAGTAAAATGTCGTATTTCGTTCCCCTGATTCCGGTTGTGTTTCTTGTGGTGGTTGGTTGTTATTTGGCGAGTGTTCCACAGGAAGAAGATTACCAGTACCTCGTTGTAATAATAGGGCTTATCGTGCCACTCATCATTGTGGCGATTGGCGTGGAAGCTTTCTGGAAAAAGTAGTTCTCGCAAGTAGGCTAGCGGGTTGTATTATCGTTTTGTCCTTAGGCATTTTAATTAACTTTATGTTGAATCCTCCAGAAAGAATTATCGAATGTTTCACCTTTAACTTTGTTTCGCTTATGTATGATTGAATTCTCATGATGTATTCTTGATGTATCGTAGACGTTCATAGTTTCCTTGAGTGTTGTCTTTAATGTGATGAATGAGTAAAATGTGTACGTGTTCAAACTTTTGTTATTACATCGAGTACTATTGGGCATATCTCTGTCGACCTAACTTATACATAGTTGATCAAGCTATGTATACCTCAGGTTTACATCGACATCCCCTTTTCCTTTAGTTATTTGTTTATGATTGTAATCGTAGTTGGTACAGAGACTCGTAGTGTGTACAAATACGTATGCATGCAAAAATTTGGTGGTATTTATAAGACAAAAAGGGGAAAAGAGAAATAATTGAAGATTTTGTCTTTACTTCAACGAATACATTCCAATATTTTGTCGTGAGGGCTCATCCCAATAAGAACACGTTCATGAGGGGTATGTAAGAACCAGCTTAAGAACAATTACCCTCACACCTTCACAAATCCACAATCGAGCACCCGACTTCCTGATAATCATTGCTCAACAATTGCAAAACCTCTTACTGTGACACCTCGTAGAAAAATTTGGTTCTCATTGCGTTAAGTAAAAGTCATGTAATGTAAGTTTTCAAGTTTACCAATAACTTTCAACGAGAAGTCGTCTTATGGTTGTCAACGCATTATTTTGTCATAAAAAGTTTAATTTGCATGAGAATATCACCAATTTTACTCTATGACTAAAAGGGTATTTTAGAGCGAGTAACGAATAAAAATCATACTTATTTCACACTTGTGGAACGAGTATGATTTTTATTCGTTACTCGCTCTAAAATACCCTTTTAGTCATAGAGTAAAATTGGTGATATTCTCGTGCAAATTAAACTTTTTATGACAAAATAATGCGTTGACAACTATAAGACGACTTCTCGTTGAAAGTTATTGGTAAACTTGCAAACTTGCATTACATGACTTTTACTTAACGCAACGAGAACCAAATTTTTCCTTACGAGTGTCACATGATCCCTACCAAAATCAATCCTTTCTTTCACTATTCGACATTTTGTCAGTCAAATTTCTTCCCTTCGCAACCAATAAACACTCTTCCACAAAAATAGAAAGACATAATACATCTAAACGCTTACTAGGTGATAACCCCGAATCATACCAAGATGCGAGGTGGGGTACATAGCAATATATGATTATAACGGGAAGGATGAAGCAATAAGATACACAACGTGAAATCCTATTCAATCAGATCCATAACCACCTAATTCCTCTCAAATTTTCAAACTTAAATCCTACTACAAAGAAACTTCAATGGCCTGCTCGCTTCCTCACACTGATTTTGAAGTCGAAGCTTTGGTGCAAAGATTGATTAACGAAGATAAAGGTCGGCAGGATGTACTTTTGAATTTGGCTTTTCAGTTTGAAGATTCTTGCGCTGTCAGGGACGATCTTAGAAAGACTTATGAAAAATACAATGACATTTCTCAAGAGAGTCGTGCTTTGATTTGCACTCTTTTAAAAGAAAGCTCTGAAAAGGATCGCGAGTTGCATCTTTCCATGTATGGAAAGGCGGCACAATTACAGAAACAAATGGATGCTAAGTCGGCTAGGTTCCAGGAAAAATACTCCCCAGTCGTAACTGAGAATAGTTGCTCGTCATCACAAACTGATTTCCCTCTTACCGGGAAAGAGTTACATCAACTCCGTATGGATGAAGAAGCTCTAAAAGAAATGTTGGAAGAAAAGGCCATGAACAAAAAGGCACAAGAGGAGAAAATTAGGCAAGAACAAGCCTGAGAATGATGACATTCATTTTAAATTTGGGGTAATGATGTACACTCAGATTGTGAGTCCAATCAGATTAATGGATTCAGGATTTTATAACCAATTCTTGTACACTTGAATAAAGCATTGTTGTCTAAATATGTACTTGTATTTCTCTTTCACAAATCAACTGCTATGTGTTAGTAAGCGAAGTAAGTCGACGAAATGCATTTGATTTCTGTACACAAAATATTTATTTCGTGACTTTGTCTTGCCATGTGGATCTTAGAATGGATAATATGAGCGACTATGACTACGGTCCTCCACACATATTTTAAAGTGTTTGTGCGTGTAAATCTGTAATTGAAATAATTGAGTTACAAGCAAATCGATTGTTGTCCCTCTATACAGTATTATAAAGTGATTTGTGATAGTGTTATTAATTAGTAATTTTTGCCCCAAAGTATATTAGTAACAATCTGAAACTTTTTTTTTTGTGATTGATTTTCTTTTAGAGTGTGAAATAGGATTTAAATTTTCATATGGTGTCGCTATTCCATCTAATCAAAATCTTGGTCTTGAATTCAAATGTTTTACTGAGGCATGGGTTAAGAAAAGGACAAAGGTGGCAAAGTGGGCTCCCAATGGCTAGAATGTGGCGAGTCGTTACCCTTCCCCTATATGTATATATACACTTTGCGCTATTTCTTGGCATTGTCAAGCGCAACATAAGTTTCCTTACAGAAATTTTCATTCGTTCTTAAATAAAAAATGTCTATTTTCGTTCCCTTATTCCGGGTGTGTTACTTGTGGTGGTGTTGTTATTTGGCGGATGTTCCACAGGAAGAAGATTACCAGTACCTAATCGTGTGTAATAATAGGGCTATCGTGGCCACTCATCATTGTGCGATTGCGTGGAACTTTCTTGAAAAAGTAAGTTTCTCGCAATTTTTTTTGTAGGCTAGCGTTGATATCGTTTTGTCTTAGGCATTTAATTAACTTTATTGTTAATCCTCCAGAAAGAAATTATCGAATGTATTCCACCTTTAACCTTTGGGTTTCGCTATGTATATTGAATTCTCATGATGAATTCTTGATGTATCGTAGACGTGTCATAGTTTTCCTTAGTGTTGTCTTTAATGTGATAAATGAGTAAAATGTGTACGTGTTCAAACTTTTTATATCAATCGAGTACTATTGGGCATATCTCTGTCGACCTAACTTATACATAGTTGATCAAGCTATGTATACCTCAGGTTTACATCGACATCCCCTTTTCCTTTAGTTATTTTTTTATGATTGTAATCGTAGTTGGTACAGAGACTCGTAGTGTGTACAAATACGTATGGCATGCAAAAATTTGAGGTGTGTATTTATAAGACAAAAAGGGTAAAAAGAAAAAGTGAAGATATTGTCTTTACTTCATTCAAACATTCCAATATTTTCTGTCGTGAGGGCTCATCCAATAAGAACACTTTCATAGAGGGTATGTAAGAACCAGCGTTAAGAACAATTACCCTCACACCTGTACTTCACAAGATCACAATCTCACTCAACGTCTTGATTTCGTGGGCGAAATCTTCTAACCTGGGGAGGATGTGACACTCGTAAGGAAAAATTTGGTTCTCATTGCGTTAAGTAAAAGTCATGTAATGTAAGTTTTCAAGTTTACCAATAACTTTCATCAAAGTCGTCTGAGTGGTTCAACGCATTATTTTGTCATAAAAAGTTTAATTTGCATGAGAATATCTCCAATTTTACTCTATGACTAAAAGGGTATTTTAGAGCGAGTAACGAATAAAAATCATACTTATTTCACACTTGTGGAACGAGTATGATTTTTATTCGTTACTCCTCCTAAAATAACCCTTTTTCGTCATAGAGCGTAAAATTGGTGATATACTCGTGCAAATTAACTTTTTATGACAAATAGTGCTTGACAACCCATAAGACGACTTCTCCGTTTAAGTTATTGGTAAACATGCAAACTTTGCATTACTTGACTTTTACTTAACGGCAACGAGAACCAAAGTTTCCTTACAGTGTCCACATGATCCCGACCAAAATCAATCCTTCTTTCACCTATTTGGACATTGTGTCAGTCAAATTTCTTTCCCGTTCGCAACCAGTAAACACTCTCTCCAAGAAATTGAAAAACATAATACATCACAACGCTTACCGAGGTTAAACCCCGCATCATACCAGATGTGAGGTGGGGTAACATACCATTATAGTGATTATAACGGTGAAGGATGATAGCAATAAGAACACAACGTAAATCGCTATTCAACTCAAATCCATAATATTTCCGTCATAATACAAACAAAATGCAAAATATAGGAAATACAACAAAATTGTAAAATGCTAAAAAACGACAGCTACATACCAGAGTGAGAAGGAAACCCATCGGTAGACAACAAGAATGAGGCGCGTGATGATTGATGATCATGACGGAAGTGAAAATCTCGATTGAAATCACCGATGGGGGATTGGTAACACGATGGTTTTTGAAAGGGAGATGAAAAACTTGGTTAGGGTAAGTGGGGATAATCGAGATAAGAAGTAAGAAAAGTGAAATTGAGAGAGATAAGAAAAGGGGCGGCGTTGTGGGTAGGCGTTGAGAGGAATATTGATTTAAAATGTTTATGATGGACATAGACTTATCTAGCAAGAGCGATTGCAACCAAACCTTAAACTCTCAACAAAAGTAATTATTCGAAATAACTTATATGTTGAGATAATGATTTTATGAATACATAGATAATACACGCCAACACATGAAACGAGATACACGTAGTAAATAAAACATATATGTGTAACAAAAAATTTCATAGGAATATACATGATGTAGAAAGATAGCAAGAGAAAAATAAACCCACAAATCAACAGATAACATAACCTCATCAGGCAGGTGTTCTTGGGAGGACACACAATATTATATACCATCACGAGTCTCTGTACCGACTATGCTTACAATCGCAAACAAATAACTAAAGGAAAAGGGGATGTCAATGTAAACCTAAGGTATACATAGCCTGATCAACTATGTATAAGTTAGGTCGACGAAGATATGCTCAATAGTATTCGATATAATGACAAAAGTTTGAAAGCGCACACGCATTTTACTCATTCATCACATCAAAGACAATACTCAAAGAAACTATGAAGGACTACGATTCATTAAAATACATCATGGAGGGTTTAAAAACACAAAAACAAAACAAGGAGTAAAGAAAACGTTTGGATGAATTCTTCCTGAGGATTCAACATAAGAAGATTAAGTAAATTCCAAGAACAAAGTAATACAACCCGCTAGCCCTACTCAAAGCTACTTCTTTCAGAAAACTTTCACACCAATCGCTACAATGACGAGTGGTACAATGAGCCCTAGTATTACAATGAGGTACTGATGATCTTCTTCCTGTGGAACATTCGCCAAATAACAACCAACCACAACAAACACAACCGCAATCAAGGGAACGAGATACGACATTTTTAATCTAAGGACGAATGAAAATCTAAGTAAAGAAACTTATTTTACATTTTGACAAAATTCAAGAAATTGGCAAAGTGTATATATATATATAGAGTGGAGGTAACGTGCAACATTTTCTGCACTGGAGGCCCCACTATGCCATTTTTTTGTCCTTTTCTTAACATACCACAAATGAGTCACTAGAAATTCAGACAAAAGGTTTTCGACTTAAAAGGGACTGCGACACCCCATAAAAATTAAAATTTTATTTCAAACCCTCAAGGTAAAATCAACCACTGAGAAAAAAATTTCTCGAATTGCTATTTAATCTCTTAAAATAATTTCCTTGGGAAAAATTTTACCAATTTAAAAGCACTATCACTAAACCACTTTGTGATACTGTAGAGAGAAAGTAATCATGTTCGCCCGATTATTCAATACAGAGTTGTCACACAAACACTTTAAAATACTGTGTGGAGACAGTAGTCATAATCACTCAATTGTCCCTTTTAAGATGCATCATGGCAAGGCAACGGTCACGGAGCAAACATTTTTTTGATACTATAGAGATCAAATGCATTCGTTTGAACTTACTAGGTTACTAACATGATAACCGTTGGTTTGCGAAAGTGGAAATACAAGTACATAGTTTAAGGCAACAATGTTTTATTCAGAGTAGTACAACAACATGGTTACAGCAATCCTTAGACCATTAATCCGATGACTCATATTCTGAGTCGTACCTCACTACCCCAAATTCTAAAAAGAATGCATCATTTTCGGCTTGTTCTTGTCTAATTTTCTCCTCTTGTGCCTTTTTGTTCATGGCCTCTTCTTCCAACATTTCTTTTAGAGCTTCTTCATCCATACGGAGTTGATGTAACTCTTTCTCGGTAAGAGGGCAACTAGTCTGTGATGACGAACAACCTATACCTCCGTGTGTACGGCCGGAGTATTTTTCCTGAAACCAAGCCAACTTAGCATCCATTTGTTTCTCTAGTTGTGCCGCCTTTCCATACATAGAAAGATGCAGCTTGCGATCCTTTTCAGAACTTTCTTTTAAAAACGTGCAAATCAAAGCACGACTCTCTTGAGAAATGTCGTTGCATTTCTCATAAGCTTTTCTAAGATCGTCCCTGACGGCGCATGAATCTTCAAACTGAAAAGCCAAATTCAAAAGCACATCCTGACGACCCTTATCTTCGTTAATTAATCTTTGCACCAGGGCTTCGACTCCGGAATCAGTATGAGGAAGCGAACAGGCCATTTGAAGTATTTTTGTAGCAGGACTTAAGTTTGAAAATTTGAGAGGAATGAGGTGGTATTTATAAGACAAAAGGAGGAAGGGGAAATAATTCAAGATCTTGTCATTACTTCAACGGATATATTCCTAATATTTTCTCGTATCGGCTCGTCCCAATGATGACACATTCAATTAGGGATACGTAAGGACCACTTTAAGAGCAAATACCCTCACTCGTTCGCAAACCCACAATCTCTTACAACGCCTTGATTTCGGTACGAAATCTTCTAACCTGGGGAGACTGTGGCACCCCAAAAGAAAATTTTGATCCCTCTTTTCGTTAAGTAAAAATTTTGTACTACAGGTTTGCAAATTTACCGTTAATCTCAATAAGAAGTCATTCTATGATCGTCATGCATTACTCCTGGTCACGAAAAGTTTAATTAGCACACAAATATCACCATTATTGCTCTTGTGTCTAAGAGGATATTTTAGAACTTGTAGCGATAAAACAATATTTATTTTTACAATTGTCAAACGAAGCCATTTACTTAGATTATTATCATGAAACCATCTACGTTCAATAACCATGCAAACCTTTAAGAGAATTCAAAAGAAATATACATTTAAGAATGCATATAAACCAATATCAGATATATGCACATGCATATATATAAAACCAACTCATAATAATGGCAAACCATCCATCATCACAAATCCTTACACACTACCCTACCCACTATCTCATTTTGAAAAACACCTATCACATGATACGTCTCAAAACAATCTGATACAATTTGAAATGGAAAAGATAAGAAATAGTAGAGATTCTTTAATAGTATTAGGAAAGGAAAAATAATGACTAACAGTATTAGAAATTTTTACTATGGTGCAATAGTGAGTATAGTGTACATTCACTTGCAACATCTCAGCAACCAAACCAAAAAATTGAGTATAAATGAGGAAACCATGCATGGACAATTCTATCACAACTAAAAATAAAAAACAAGAATTAAACAATACGGCCCGAGTGAGAACTTTCGTTGGGGTGCAAGAGAAGGGGACGACATGATTATAAGGGAGTGGAAACCAAGAGTGGTTCGAATTCTAATTATCATCATCCTTTCTCATCGACTAACAAGCTTGGACCTCAGTAAGTCGCCCTCATGGCTTAACATGTAGCAATATTATATCCTTCACCTTGTAAACCTACGTACGACCCAAGACCAAGGCACGTCTAGCTTCGACAAGCTAGACGAGGGCCTCGGCTTTGCATGACGTGTACACAACTCACCTGGTACGAACCATGCATGTTTCGAATGTAAGCATGCATGTAAAGGCTGTGTTATGCCATGCATAAAATAAGTGAAGCATTGTAACACTAGTAAACAACATGTTATACATAAGGAACTAGTAACGAACCAAAGGAAATTGCAATAACTATAAACACGTAGGTAATGTACTATGTTGGCTCACAAGGAACTAATAAGCATTGAGATTTCACGTGAATCATTGTAGAAAATCTTGGGTTGTGACCTCGGCTTGTACAATGAGCATGACCAGGTAAACAAGACGAACCATGGCAAGCCATTTGCTCGCTGTTGGTGCGTCACGCACACCATAAAAAGCGAACCCATTGTGCTTGTTGGCTCGTACTAATGCCCTGTCATACTTGGCTAGTGGGCACAACCTGAGACGCGCACCCAACGCATGTCGACCGCCACCATAGGCTGCTGCCTTTGTCGAGGCTATTGCGTTGAGACAAGGCCACATCAGCTGCTGTTGGGCCTGCTCAGGCGCACCCAGTGCCCTTGTGTCGTGACATTTAAAGACCTGATGACCGAGTATTCGAGTCAGACACCATGAGGAATTAAGGGAAGAACTAGACATATATATTTTTGTGAATTATAAAGAAAAAGAAACCACAACAGTGGTGATGAACCCACTGTTGGGTCGCATAGCAGGGAAGCAGAAAAATGACAGAGTACAGGCCATGTGGGGTTTGGGATATTGTATAAATAATGCATGTCGTGTTTCCTACCACTTGCGTATAATCCACTTCATTAAATTAGACATAGAAGAGTATAGATACTTGCATGTTTCGAGCTCCTGAGTTGGCTCAGCCGAACCTAAATGGGTTGGTAAATACCTTGATGAGCCAATGTTTACTTAAATAAGTGGAAGATTAAATGACATTTTTTTTGATAACTTAGAAATGAGTAGCAACGAAACCGAGTTTAAACGGGTAAACAAACTTAACACGGTTTATAAAGCTTATTTGACACTAAAAATATTTTTGAAAACTTATTCGGGTTTTAAACATGAAAAGTTATAAGAGTAAAAGAATTTAAAATATAAAAGTGTATATGTTATATATATTACTTAATTTGGAAAATGGGGGGAACTAAAATCCGCTATTTTGAAACTTAAGAGTATTAGTTGTAAATTAATAATCTTTAATAATTAATTGAACGAGTCGAGCGAATCGTGATGAATAAAACTGATGATTTCACAAATAAATTAACAACTACGATATAAATAAATAAACGCACTAGGAAAAATATATAAACTTAGTAACTTACAAATAATGTTTACATTTTCTCTAGACGTAAATCACATGGACTTGCAAATATAAGTTACGACGCGTGATAGTGTAAATTCCGGTATAAGATACTTATAATTGTAAGGTCGTCCCTAGAGCCAACGGTTTAACCAACATTTTGAAAACATAAAACGTAATCACATAAACGACAATGCCCTTTTATGAATCGTTTGCATAATTCATTTCATACATTAAGATTTGGAAAGTAAACTCAGACTTTGTCATAATTACTTAGGTGTTTGACTGAGTCACTATTTGACGTACATTAATCCATTACCAATTCTAGACGATTAACCGACAAGGTGAGTTTTCATAGCCCCTACTTTACTGTTTTAAATCATCTTTTGGAGTCAGAACATTGCTTATTTTTAACAGTTGAACACAAGTACATTAACTGATTTACTATTGGGTCTAAGTCCCTATTCGACCCAACTTACTATGTTGCCCAATTTATCATGAACCTTCAATTTCTTGATCAATTAGATTGGTTGAGGGGGCGCGAATGTTATGGATAGATCTATCAGGATTGACATCTGTGTTTATCTTGGACTGACATTAGTCAAGCAAACACAGTTTCATTTGAGTCAGTTACGGATGTTGTGGGTTGAACATCTGCATGGGCTTATCTATGATAATACATGTTAACGCTTTGGTGTCATGAGCTTAGACAATAGTAAATACTTTTCATTGTGACATATAGGATTTCTATATTTCATGTTATGGTTATAAATCTTGTGGTTCATCACTATTATCAAACAACAAATCCTATGAACTCACCAACTTTATGTTGATACTTTAGCAATGTTTTTCTCAGGTGATCTATGTTACGGAATATATGGAGTCTG
This sequence comes from Tanacetum coccineum, assembly GCA_026074375.1. Lineage (NCBI taxonomy): Eukaryota > Viridiplantae > Streptophyta > Magnoliopsida > Asterales > Asteraceae > Tanacetum > Tanacetum coccineum. The sequence goes on from BQNB010013638.1 coordinate 34,550, forward strand.
CATTGGTATATTGGCATGTAGAGGTCTATCTCTCGTATCAAGTCCTCTTCACGCAATGAAGTCACAAACCCCAAACCTAGTCTTCCGCTGCAGTGAATTTGGGGGTGTGACAAGCGTTCATTTGTTAAAATTCTTCATGCAAACCGAATGGATATAGCAAATCAATCAATCATCGTTAAAATATGATATTTAAGATTGTAAACCTTTGTGTAAGGTGACATGTAAAACAAATGTTCCCTTTCACAATAATTTTTAGCTCAAAATTAACTCAGGGGGTGCTTGTTATAGAATATATGGTGAGCTTGTTAGCTTAATTATGTATGGGTGATTTTCAAGAATTTGTATTTTCTAACTTCCTATTACGGTGCATTGTTAGTTATATCTCATAATTGTTGATGTAATGTTTTATTTTCAGTTTCACTAAATGTTTTTATAGGTTCGAATTTTTTCTCGAGTTGAATTATCGCATGTTATAATCGTTTGCAATTACATATTGATCTTTTCACTTTCAATTTTAAACGTTACACGTAACACTTACCACACTATCGCATATCGTTAATTATCTACCGCAAGGAATTTCCGTTGCTATGCACCTGTACATTTCTACTCTTAAAAAGATATGCATTTAATATGTGATTAAAGAAACGCACAAACAAGTACATTACAATCACACAAGCGTGTTCAAATCTTCTGAAAATATATACTGATCTTAACACTGTCAAAATCTTTTACAAATATAGGATCGATTTGAAATACTTCAAACTTTTACTTTGATAAGTTTAGAAATGAATGTCCAAAAACTCTGTTAGCAAGTAATGACCGCTTTTGCTCCTATGGAAGTTGGAACGGTTTTCGAACCTACTAAGGCTTCGTTTGATGTAGAGGTAAACACGTACAACTACAAAAGTTTTGTTAAAAAGGAGTCTACACCTCAAATGCGAAAACCAAAAAGTTTTACATGAGGAGTAACGTGTTTAGTTATGTTTATCACATTATTACATAAATTGATGTAATGTTTATCTTTTATTTTCACTAAATGTTTTTATATGTTTGATACATGTTAATAATTTTTTCGTCAATGTTCAATTATTGCATGTTATAAGCGTTTGCATTTACATTTTGATATTTTCACGTTCTATTTGAACCTTACACGGAAAAACTTACCACAATATCGCTTATCGTTAATTACCGGCCGCTAGGAATTTCAGCCGTAAGGCGCGGTTACTCGCCTAGTTTTATTAATAATGCTAAAGGTTAAATGATTGCCTTAAATATGTGATTGTTATATTGAATGCACCATTATGTCCTAATGCATTGTTGAAGGAAGTTGATATTTACACAGAATAGATATTACTACTTCCACAGGAATTTGGTGTCAATGTAAATTTATGCCCTCAATACCCTTTTACATTAAACATTTTTATGTGCTAAACGTTTCAGTTCCGGTGAACTCACCCATCACATACTGTTGCAGGGACGCTATCCTGTTTCTACATTCACACATAAAATCACGTGTAACAGTTAAACAGATCTATACACTTTTCATCATGGTGCACATCTATATTTGGCTAATTCATATTCCTCTTTTATATGTTTAAAATAAAGAAAATCATTATTTATTTGATCAAAAACTGAAAACATATATCAGAATTGTTTTGACCAATTTAAGTGGGTAGTTATCGTGTTAGTACAATTCTATCATCGATGGCATCTCATGTTTCCTTTTTTTACAATTCTCAAATCACTACCGTCCTCTCAACGAATGTAACACTGCTAATCATTGAGACGCGACAACACCATAAGCTAGCTCCGATGGTGTCCATGGAGTACATATCCACCATTGTATCATCAATAGTTACTCGCTGCATGATCAACTTGTAATAAATTTATAATCATATCAATCTTTATCATTTTCTTGTGTTCGTAGAATGGTTCATTCTAGTCCCCAACTTATTAGATGATTTCTTTGATAGGTAGCTGAGTTCCAAAAGTGATTGGGAATCGTGAATGCAAACTTTGATTATATGTGTGATATACTTTTTCATCTTAGCACAGGGAAACACGATGGAATTGAGATTTGAGAGTGAATAGCAACGCATGGCAAAAGTTTAGTCAGACAAATAGGGTAAAAGCTAAGAAGTATATGAATGGTATAAAAGTAAATACACGTAAATTTTACGGGGATGAAGTAAAATCATCCGTGTAAATATCACCACCCGTTGTTGAATGACACAATCTCAACCCTAAAACTTAGACGCTTCATTTTCAATTTCCTAATTAACAAAACGGTTTTACACATGTCACAATGTGGCGCATGATATTTATGGGAAAAATTGATTGCAAATGGCTTTTTAAACTGTGTTTCTTATAAACAGGGGTGGAGTCAGGATTTTTAGTTAAGAGAGGCTGACAATGCTTACTGCAGAAAGTCATAATGATAAGGGGGCTCAATGTAAAAAACTAGTAGAAAACCAGCTTGCAATATAGATAATTAATGAATAAAGTAAGCTAAATTAGGTGCTCAGCACCCACGCTTTGCCTCACTACGTAGCTCCGCCCCTCTTTATAAAAGATAGATGGATAGATTTTTTAAACATTACTTTATTCACTTTCATACACTATGTCATCGTTGTTTCATTCTGTCAATTCTCACTTTCATACACGATTTTATTCTCAGTTTTGTGCATTTAAATTTTTGTTATCTTTGCCTTCCGAAAAAAATTCACAGTAAAAAGCATCATGTTGAACCGTGCGTAGGGTTTTATCTATCATCTTCATACAATCACAGTATTGTCTTATATTAGTTAAAACAAATGACAAACTATAATATAATTACAAGAAGTTAGATTCTCTATTACGACATGACATGAATGGCTCAATTATAAGTACAATTCGGATGGGCACTGGTGCATGACACGGAGTCTCGTAATATTGCTAGTAGTTTGGTATAATATTAATGGATTGTAGTGTCATGATTTAGTGGACAGAAAATTTTCTTTCTCATCTAGCACAAAAAAAATTAAAATGGCTAAGAACAAGTAAATTGTACATGAATGATAGCCCAGTGATTTGTACACAACATCCTTTACTATTTCCATGACATATATTTTTTAGTTAATGGTATCCTTTTTGAAGATATATTCTTACTTAATAATCCTTAACAATATGATCATTGCATATGTTCAAAATTATAGAGTGGGTTAGAAAAAGAACGGTTAATACACAAAAAAGTTACTAAAAGTTTGGGCCAAATGTTCACTATTTACTAAAAGTATTTTTTGATTACAAATATGTTACCCATGTTATGTAACACGTTTACATAAGTTACCCATAATGTTTTAACCTTAACTTACCGGTTGAGTGTCTACGTGGCTAGTGACGTGTATTTTTTTAAACATTGAATTATTGAAAGGGGCTAGGGTTCACACATTCTTCTCTTCCATTTCCTCTCGATACTCCCAATTTCTCTCAAAAACCTAATCAACAAATTAATCTAATAAACGGCGTTTAGGGTTTTCATCTTCCACAATAAAGGTATGTATAGGTCTTTAATTATTGTATTTCTGTGTTTTGAGTCATTGTTTAATCTTATTTTAAAAATTAGGGTTTTTTTTTTTCCTAAATTTATAAGTTTGATTAAAGTAACCCTCTTTCTTTTTGAGTTAAGTACATTTTTGCTCCTGTGGTTTTGGTGCGATTTTACTTTGGTCTAAAATTCAAAAAAGGTTTGTTTTGTCCAAAAGTGGACCTAAAACTATGTCTTTTGGGCCAAAGTGTAACGAAACTATGTATTTTGGAACAGAAAGTGGAACGAAACTTTGTGTTTTGGACAAAAAACAAACCTTATTTTCGAAATTTGGACCAAAAAGTAGGAAACGCACCAAACCATCATGACCAAAAATGGTACTTAACTCTCTTCTTTATATATTTACATTGCCATCTGAACTCAATCAACCATCCACTTTTTTGATCAAATAATCCTCGGGTAGGCGGTTTGTAAAGAGATCCTTTTTGTATAGTATTTAAATCCTTTCTGAAATACCGATGTTGACTGTTTCATAAGGTTTAGCTGGTTTTATAAATCAATTGAAGACTGAATGTATTGGTTCGGGTGAAGTCTTTTCTATTTGGTTTTCCTGGCTTAGGAGTTCACTTAGGATAAAAACCCTTAAAATATGATACTGACTTTATGCTTTTGTCCATTGGTGTTATAAACATGACCATGTCCCTTGCATGTGTACTCTTTCTATGCTCTGAGTTTGACTTAAAAATGAAAAAAATAATGATAGTGGAAGTGAGTTAGCTGATGATGATTATAATGTTTATGGTTATTCTTCGACTCATTTTTACATTCGTGCGATTTTTTCGCTCCGCTACGCCATTTTGTTGTGGCGTATAAGGTGCGGTAAGTTCTCTGTGAATACCATATTCTCCACAAAAAATGATAAATTCTGTTGGCATGAACTCTCCTCCCCTGTCTGTTCGAAGAACTTTAATATTCCTACCACTTTGTTTCTCCACATACTTCTTGAAATAATCAGATGCTTCTAATTTATTTTTAAGAAAATACACCCAACTCATTCTATTGTAGTCATCAATAAAGTGTAGAAAATAACGACCTACAGAATCAACGGACATCGAACCACATAAGTTGGCATGTATCAAATCAAGGCAAGTTGTACCTCACATGGAATATCTTATAGGAAATGATGGTCTACTTTGATTTCCATATACACAATCCTCACAAAAATCAATAGTATCAATTTTGGGCAGGCCTATAACCATACCTTTATGTTCCAAAAATTGCAATCCATTTATACTTAGATGACCATATCGTAAATGCCATATGTTCTTGACACTCGCTCCAGGAACTAAATCACTCTCAACCGTGGATATGTCACAAGGAAATATTCTATTCTAAGTCATATTGGCAACTATCTTTCCTGAATTTTTGTCTTTGATAACACATGAATCATCAAATAATATAGAATGCCCACTATACATTAATTGCCCGACACTTAGCAAATTATGAGCTAAAGAAGGAAAATGCTCAACATGATAGAGAAGTCTGACATTACATTGTGTGGTTTTAATTGCAATATAACTTTCCCTTCAACTTTCATTTTCCAGTCATTCCCCAATGTCACTTCCTTTCTTTGGGACTCGTCAAGCTCTTTGAACATGGATCTTGCACCACACATATGATTCGTGCACCCACTGTCAATATACCAAACATTATTTTCTTTATTTGATACATTAACGAGAATAGGCCGTAAATAATCTCTCATTTGAAATTTCGCTAAAATTGGCACAGTGTTGCTCGCTTTTCGGTTTGCTCCAACAATCAACATCTCTATGTCCATGCTTCTTGCAGTGTTGACAGTGTATGGAACCACTTTTCGGTTTGCTCCAGCAATCAACATCTTTGTGGCCATACTTGTTGCAATTTCGCCATTGAATGGGGTTCCTATTTTGTCTTTCATCAGATTCACTTCTTCCTCCGCCTCTACCTCTGCCACGACCACGACCACCATAACCACCTCTATTATTTCTCTAAAATCAGAACTTTCAACTATACCCTTTGAAGAGGAGTCACCTTTAACTTGGAATGCTTTCTCCTCGTTTGTTCTTGTGCGGAGTTCCCTCGTGAGTGAGTAACGAGCTCATAAGTTCATCAAATGAATAAGAGGATAAATCATGGGCTTCCTCGATTGCTGCTACAACATGATTAAACTTTGAATTGAGGCTTCTCAAAAATTTGGAAACAACAGCTTCTTCATTAATCTGGTCTCCATAAGACTTCATTTTGTTAAAAAGGGTGGACACTCTTGAGAGATAATCTTGGGCAGATTCCGAACTTTTCATGTTTAAATATTTAATTTTTTATAATACTTTTTTCTGGCCTCCACCATTCATATACAATGCCTTCTATTCACGACTAACTTCCATCACCTCCTTCTGTCCATCATTCATTTACTTGTTCTTAGCCATTTTAATTTTCTTTGTGCTAGATGAGAAAGAAAATTTCGTCACTAAAATCAAGACTACAATCCATCAATATTATACCAAACCTTCTAGCAATATTACGAGACTCCGTGTCATGCACCAGTGCCCATCCGAATTGTACTTATAATTGGGCCATTCATGCCATGTCGTAATAGAGAATCTAACTTCTTGTCAATTCTAATTATACTTTGCCATCTTGTTTTAACTAAAATAAGACAATACTATGATGTATGAGATGATAGATAACCCTACGCATGGTTCAACATGATGCTTTTTACTGTGATTTTTTTCGGGAAGGCAAAGATAACAAAAAATTAAATGCAGAAAACGAAGAATAAAATCGTGTATGAAAGTAAGAATTGACACAATGAAACAACGATGACATATTGTATGAAAGTGAATAAAATAATGTTTAGAAAATCTATCTATCTATCTTTTATAAGCAGGGGCGGAGCTAGTAGAGGGACTAGTGGGTGCTGAGCCACCCCTAATTAGCCTATTTTATTCATTAATTATCTATATTACAAGCTGCTTTTCTACTAGTTTTTTACATTGAGCCCCCTTATCATTATGACTTTCTGCATTAAGCATTGTCAGCCTCCACTAACTAAAAATCCTGACTCCGCCCCTATTTATAAGAATCGCAGTTTTAAAAAGCCATTTGCAATCAATTTTTCCCAGAAATATCATGCGCCACATTGTGACATGTGTAAAACCGTTTTGTTAATTAGGAAATTGAAAATGAAGCATCTAAGTTTTAGGGTTGAGATTGTGTCTTTCAACAACGGGTGGTGATATTTACACGGATGATTTTACTTCATCCCCATAAAATTTACGTGAATTTAATTTTATACCCTCCATATACTTCTTAGCTTTTACCGTATTTGTCTGACTAAACTTTTGCCATGCGTTGCTATTCACTCTCAAATCTCAATTCCATCGTGTTTCCCTGTGCTAAGATGAAAAAGTATATCACACATATAATCAAAGTTTGCATTCACGATTCCCAATCACTTTTGGAACTCATCTACCTATCAAAGAAATCATCTAATCAGTTGGGGACTAGAATGAAGCATTCCGCGAACACAAGAAAATGATAAAGATTGATATCATTATAAATTTATTACAAGTTGATCATGCAGCGAGTAACTATTGATGATACAACGGTGGATATGTACTCCTTGGACACCATCGGAGCTAGCTTACGGTGTTGTCGCTTCTCAATGATTAGCAGTGTTACATTCGTCGAGAGGACGGTAGTGATTTGAGAATTGTAAAAAAAGGAAACTTGAGATGCCATCGATGATAGAATTGTACTAACACGATAACTACCCACTTAAATTGGTCACAACAATTCTGTTTTCAGTTTTTGATCAAATAAATAATGATTTTCTTTTTTTTAAACATATAAAAGAGGAATATGAATTAGCCAAATATAGATGTGCGCCATGATGAAAAGTGTATAGATCTGTTTAATTGTTATACGTGATTTTATGTGTGAACGTAGAAACAGGATAGCGTCCCTGCAACAGTATGTGATGGGTGAGTTCATCGGAACTGAAACGTTTAGCACATAAAAAGGTTTAATGTAAAAGGGTATGGAGGGCATAAATTTACATTGGCACCAAATTCCTGTGGAAGTAGTAATATCTATTCTGTGTAAATATCAACTTCCTTCAACAATGCATTAGGACATAATGGTGCATTCAATATAACAATCACATATTTAAGGCAATCATTTAACCTTTAGCATTAGTAATAAAACTAGGCGAGTACCCGCGCATAGCGGCAGAAATTCCTAGCTGCCGGTAATTAACGATAAGCGATATTGTGGTAAGTTTTTCCGTGTAACGTTCAAATAGAACGTGAAAATATCAAAATGTAAATGCAAACGCTTGTAACATGCGATAATTGAACATTGACGAAAAATTTATTAACATGTATCAAACATATAAAAACATTAAGTTAAAATGAAAGCTAAACATTACATCAATTTATGTAATAATGTGATAAACCTAACTAAACACGTTACTCCTCACGTAAAACTTTTTGGTTTTCGCATTTGAGGTGTAGACTTCTTTTTAACAGAACTCTTTGAGAGGTTTCACTAATACTTTTATAGTTGTACGTGTTTACCTCTACATCAAACGAAGCCTCAGCAGGTTCGAAAACCGTTCCTACTTCCATAGGAGCAAAAGCGATCATTATTTCGGTCAATCTAAAAGCAATACAAGATTTATTAGAGGTATACAATGTATACGATAGCATTGAAAAATATAAACATGTGTATAACACAAACCTCGGTTTCAAAACGATTGGTATTCAAATGTTCATGAACGGATTCAACAACAGGTTCCACAACAGAATTAGCGTCCATGTTAGCATCAACTTTTCATGTGAGCATTAGTGGATTCCATTGTATGTATATGTTATTTGTTAATGATTTTCGAGAATATACAAGGGTATTACTTGTTAGAATGTTATATATTATATATAGGATTAAGGGGATGTCACAAATAAAGGAACTTGTTGAGAATATACTGTATTAGTTGTGTAGAGTTTGACCAAAAGATTATTATTGCAAACAAGTTAAAAAAAATAGGATTTTCGTTTTGGAAAAAAGAGTTAAAACGACTCAAGGATATGTACTAAAGAGAAAAATATATTTGTTAAGATACAAATAAATTTGGAACATACAGGTTTTGAAAATGTGTCTTGTTAATTTTTTGTTTTAGAAAACTTGCTAACAGAGTTTTTGGACATTCATTTCTAAACTTATCAAAGTAAAAGTTTGAAGTATTTCAAATCGATCCTATATTTGTAAAAGATTTTGACACTATTAAGATCAGTATATATTTTCAGAAGATTTGAACACGCTTGTGTGATTGTAATGTACTTGTTTGTGCGTTTCTTTAATCACATATTAAATGCATATCTTTTAAAAAGTAGAAATGTACAGGTGCATAGAAACGGAATGTCACACCCCCAAAATATCAGAGTATAATGGCAACCGAGGGAGTGTGACTTCATGATTATCATACATACAGAACGACCTCTATATGAGACGTTTTAAGAAATCGGATCACTTGAATTAGGAAATAATAAATTGTTTAAACATTGAGCGGAAGCATAAAATAAAATAGACAATACGACATTATTTTTAAATAGTACAAGTGATCTTCAGATAATGGAAAAAAAATGACTGCAATGCATGAGACTTCATATAGCATCTTTGTTCTTAATACCTGAGAAAACATTGCTAAAGTGTCAACATAAAGTTGGTGAGTTCATAGGTTTGTTTAAGCAGAAAATGTAGTGTTTGTGAATCACAAGATTTCATCCACATATGACAATATAACAGATACAAAGTCATATAAATTGCATTACTATTGTCTAAGCTCATGACACCGAAGCGTTAACATATACCAACAATAAATGAATGCCCTTGCAGGTGTCTAACCCGGGACACCCGTAATCTGACTCAAATGAAACTGTGTTTGCTTGACTAATGTCAGTCCAAGACAAACAGGGATTGTCAATCCCGATAGATCTATCCATAACATTCGCGCTCACAAAGATTGACGGTTCATGATGAATCGGGCAAATAGCAACTTGGGTTAAATCGGGACTTAGACCAATCAGAAATGAGTAATTGTACTTGTATTCACACGTTTAAAATAAGCAATGTTCTCACCCCAAAAGATGATTTAAAACAGTAGAGTAGGGGCTATGATACTCACCTTGTCAGATAATCGCCTGGGACAGATAACGGTTCAATATACGTCAAAGAGACTCAGTCAAACACCTAAGTAATTATGACAAAGTTTGAGTTTACATTCTAAAAATACTAAATGCATGAACTGGTTAATGCAATTGGGACAGAAGGGTATGGTTGTTTATGAGTTAAAGCGTTGATTAAACCGTTGGTTCTAATGTGACTTTACAACTACAAGTATGTACAGGATTATTATGCGTCGCACTTATATTTATAAGTTTGTGTGATCTAAGGAAATATAAACATTATTTATAAGTTACCAGTTTTTATATTTATCGCGTTTATTTATTTACTTCGAAATCGTTAATTAATTTGTAACTATCAGATTTATATTTCACGGTTCGCTCGAGTCGTTTTAAGTTGCTTATCAGAAGATATATATAATTTTTTTTAATCCCTTGACTTCCCAAATAATGTACGTAATATATATATAACTTTTATATCTTATATTCTTTTATAACTTTTTATGTTTAAAAATCCCGTATAATCTTTAAAATATTCTTAGCGTTAAATAAGTTTTATAAACCGCGCTTAAATTTACTTACCGATTTTAAGGACTCGGTTTCGTTGTCACAAAATTTAAGTCATTAAAACGCTGTTTAGTATTTCACCCATCGAATAAACATTTTTCGTTAATGAACTTTTCAATCTTTTAGTTTCGGTGCAAGCGACTCAAGACATCGAAATAGATTTAATAAAATGAGTTTTGCACAAGTGACAAATAGAAGTCACATGTATTATTTTATAAAGCATCATGATATACATTTGGCCTTACACTTCTTGTTCTTTTCTGTTTTTCTGTTTCCCTGCTCACGACCCAACAGTGGGTTGACAACCACTGTTGTAGTGTCTTTGTCTTTCACCCACGCACCCATAACAACTTATATATAGGTTCTTCTCGCTACTTTGCATGGTATTATTTTTATAGAGAACATACGAAGGTCAAAATTTGAGTGATAGGGTGTTTCTCGCGGCTCTCTTGACTGCTCAAAATAGCAGCGGCATGCAGTGGAAAATACACTGTTTTGACAGTGGGGCTGCCTACTATTGTCGTGCATGAGCACCATCATATAGGTCACGAGTTCATGAGACCTAGGTTGCAAACCAACGAGCATATTGTGCTCGTCTCTGCGTGCTTCAAACAGCGGGCCAGCCGCGTGTGGCTTGACTCAGGTTAAGTGGGTACGTCCCTGGGTGCAAACCGAGACCACCACATATGGGTCCTACAACTAAGCATGAAACCTTGGGTATTGCTAGTGTTAGTGAGCCCGTGAGTTACATTAGATGCGTGTTCTGAGTTGGTGAAGTTTCATTCAGGTTGTTTGTTCGTTTTCCATGCATGCCCCGTTATTATTTCATTTGTGAAATTTCCCGTGGTCTGCTATCTATTTTTAACGTATGTTACATTGTTTCGTTTACATCTATACATGGCACGACTACCTTCATTTCATGCGTGTTTATATGTGAACCTTGCCATCATGCAAGTCGTGTACACGTCGTGAAGAAGAAAACCGAGGTTTGTTAACTACGAGTAATGACATATGAACGTTAATGCACAAGGACAACTTACCGAGGTCCGAGCTTGTTGGAAGATGGTGAGAAGGAAGAGATGGTGGCAAGATTTGAACTTGGCTGCTACTTCTCCTAAGGCCGAAGCCTTCCACGAAGGTCTTTACTCAAATCGTATCGTTTAACTTTTGTTTTTCAATATTTAGTTATGATAGAATAGCTAGTGCATGGTTCCTCGTTTTATACTCGTTTTGTGGGATAGATTACTGAAATATTGCATGTGAGTGAGTACTATACGCGTTGTTGAATCACAGTGAACTTTTATAATACTGTTAGCTATCATTTCTCTTTTGTAATACTATTAAAGAATATTACTATTTCCTACATTTCAATTGTATCAGATTGCATGATACGTATCATGTGAATGGAAAGTTTCAAATTGATAAAGTAGTAGGGTAGTGTGTGTAAGGACTAGTGATGATGATGTTCTATTATTTTGCATATGTATACATATCTAATATTAGACTTTCATGGCATATTGTTATTAAAGTTGTCATGTGAGTATGCATCTGATGTTGGATCCTATAAGTATATGTGTGCAGTTTATTTATCTTTGTTGAATTACTCAAAGTTATCATAGTTATAAATTTGAATGTTGGTGATTTTATAAAGTAGTACGAGTAAATAGTCTCGTTTCACCAATGGGAAATAAGTATGGTTTTTATCGTCGCGCGTTCTAAAATATCCTTTTAGACGTAGAGTAATAACGGCGATATTCGCGTGCAAAATAAATTTTTCCATGACAAAAGCAATGCATTGACGATCATAAGACGACTTCTCATTGAATTTAATGGTAAGCTGGCAAACTTGCAGTACATGGCTTTTACTTAATGGAAAGAGAATTAAATTTTCTCACGGGTGCCACAGCCTCCCTAGGTTAGAAGATTTTGCCCTCGAAATCAAGACGTTGTAGGAGACTGCGATTTCGCAAACAAATGAGGGTATTTGCTCTTGAACTGGTCCTCATGTTCCCACGTGTATTTTGGACCTCTTTGCGCATTCCAACGGACTTTGACGATAGGTATACGGGTTCTTCAACGAAGTTGAGTTTATTGTCGAGTTGGATTTCCTCCAGGGGGATAACAAGTGTGTCATCATACAAACACCTCTTCAGGTTGCAAATGTGAAACACGTTGTGTACTCGACTAAGTTCTTGAGGCAAGTCTAAATGGTAAGCTACTGGAACAATCCTTTCTATGATTCTAAAGGATCCAATATAACGAGGGTTCAACTTTTTACATTTCCCAAATTGCATTACACCATTCTAGGGCGTGACCTTGAGCATAACCTTGTCTCCGACTTCAAATTCAAGGGGCCTACGCCTCTTGTCAGCATAGTTCTTTTGTCGATCACGTGCAGCTTGCATGCGACCCCTAATCTTGAAAATCTTTTCTGTAGTCTCGTGAATAATCTCTAGTCCGGTAAGTTGTGCTTCTCCAACTTCAGCCCAACAAACGGGCGAACGACACTTCCTACCGTAAAGTGCTTCGAACGGTGCAGCTTTGATACTTGTGTGATAACTGTTATTGTACGAGAATTCTACCAAGGGCAGGTGTCTATCCCACCCATTCCCGAAGTCAATCACGCAAGCTCTTAGCATGTCCTCTAATGTTTGAATGGTTCTCTCACTCTAACCGTCGATCTGAGGGTGATAGGCAGTACCCAGGTTCAACTGCGTACCTAATGCTTTATGAAAGGATTGCCACACTCTCAAAGTGAAATGGCTATCACGATCAGAGATGATTGACACTGGTATTCCATGTCTTGCTACTATTTCCTTCATGTACAACCTTGTCAATTTTTCTGTTGAATCTGTCTCCTTCATTGGCAAAAAGTACGCAGACTTAGTAAGACGATCAACAATGATCCAAATCGAATCGTATCCTACTGCCGTTTTGGGTAGTTTGGTGATGAAATCCATTGTTATTTTCTCCCACTTCCATTCTGGTATATCGGGTTGGACCAATAAACCAGAGGGCCTCTGATGTTTAGCTTTTACCTTGGCATAAGTCAGGCATTTACTCATATATGTGGCGATGTCAGCCCTCATGTTTGGCCACCAATATAACATCTTCAGGGCATGGTACATTTTGTCGGATCCTGGATGAATAAAATACTTTGTCTTATGCGATTCATGCATAATCAAAGATCTCGTGTCACCGTAACATGGCAACCAACTCCTATTATACAAATTCTTAAAAAACACCCATACATAATTAAGCTAAGAAGCTCACCATATATTCTATAACAAGCACCCCTTGAGTCAATTTTTAGCTAAAAATTATTGTAAAAAGGAACATTTGTTTTACATGTCACCTTACACAAAGGTTTACAATCTTAAATATCATATTTTGACGATGATTGATTGATTTGCTATATCCATTCGGTTTGCATGAAGAATTTTAACAAATGAACGGTTGCCATTTAAATGGACGGATACACAACCCATATGACAACTATACTTGATATCTTTGCATTGAAATGTGACATAACTCCGAATTTTTATGACTTGATCTCTTTACGACCCAAGTCTACCCATATCCGATCTAGTTTAGCCGTTGTAGCTCCGGCAAGTTGTTCGACATCAACATGATAGCATAATTAAACTACATATAAACCAAACAACACATAATTCTCACTGAAAAAATATAAGGTTCTTACTATTAAAAATTCTTAGAAAATACAAATACTATGGATTTTATTGTACTAATTAGAATCAGTATAAAGTCATCTCTAAAAACATAATTATCATTGATAATTAAAATATTTATCAATGTGTTATTTATATCACATTTTATCAAATGTACATATATAGCATATGATGAAATCACAAACCGCCTATAATCGTTCTCTAAGTTACACATGGATTGGTCAAGAGGATCAATAATGTTCTGCTACGACAAATGAAGCATATGGAAATGACTATATGGGCCTAATTCCATAAGCAACTGTTGCAAATGCATTAGTTATACAACTAACCGCAACTCACCAACGAGTAGTTAAACAATTTCAAAGACCTGTACAAACCAATACGATCCATAAAATTGTACTAACAACAGTAGCATGATGATAATAATAAGAGCAATTGCACTTCCAGTATATGACTTCAATAAAGAACAATGATTTTAAGAAGAAACAAGATCAAAAGAACACAAAGAACACAAAGCGCCAAACACTCGAACACAACGTTTTAGAGAACGAAATCAGCAGGTTCTCTGAAAATACAAACAAAATAAACCATCATCTACACTTTGGAGCGAAGAAATAGCCTCAACAGCTTCCCAATCTCTCTTCACAACATACGGTGCCTCAACATTTTTATTTTATTTTTCATTGCCATCTCTTCTTCTTCTATGCGAAAGAAACTAAACACGAATGATATTAATGAACACATTAGGGTGGTTTATATAGGCATTAGGGTTTTTCATTTTCCCGCCATGTGTTGCATTCTCGTAATTGTTTCCAGCTTTGAATATGTAATGGACAGTGAAATGCCTTCCCATGGTGTGTTAATGCCTTCCAAAAATAGTGCAAGACTTTCAACAGTTTCCATCGTTTGTTATACTTTCTCATGGTGTGTTAACAATTTCCATTTGTGTGTATTAGTTTCCATGCGTGTGAAGGGTTGACAATTTTAAAAGGTTTCCACCAATTAGTATCGATGTCAATTAATTAGTATCAAAATGAGCCAGCCATGCGTTTTTTATAGATGAATGATCCAGCCTTGCGTACATTCCAAAATTAGAATTTAGTTTTCCACAATTTCACTTTCTAGATTTGGTGGAAAACTCTTTATAGAGTAGTATAGAAAATCATTACCATTTATCCCAAGTTACAATTTTTTTTCAACGACTAAGAAATATAACAAAACTTATATTGAGAAGATATTCCCTTTGTCATTTGAATAGAAATCCTTACCATAATATTAATTTAAGCTTTCTTTATTTAGATGCATGGGACTTATGGTATGATTGTCCTTAATTGCAGAGATTGCCTATGTCATTGAATGATTGATAGCTTCTTATTTGAGCTAGATAAGAAAAAAGATATGGGAAAAGTTACAAGGTGGTTTAGAGGGGTATTAGGAATGAAGAAAGATAAAGTAAACATAGATAACAGTAATGCTAAAACAAAGAAGAGATGATGCTTTGGAAAATGTATGAAGGATCTGTCACAAAGGGTGACGGTGGAAAATGATTCTACTGGGATGAGGTCATGCATGTATGCCTCAGAAAAAGAACAAAATAAGCATGCTATTGCTGTTGCGGCAACCACTGCAGCTGTGGCCGACGCACAAGCTACGGTGGCTGTTGCAAGACTTACTAGCGACGACAGGGATACTTTATTTAGTGTCTGGGAAAAATGAGCTGCCACCGAGATTCAGTTCGTCTATAGAGGTCACTTGGTAAGTTCTCTTTTTTTATTTTTCAAATAATTACTGTATAATTTAAGATTATTATTTATTCAAGACACAATCCCAAACACATTTTTACTATTGCAACAAGTTTACTTACTTGGTTATAGTTTTTATCTTTATTTTAGTTGTTGTATTTATGAACCATATGTGGCGCATAATTCTGCTTGTGAGTCTGGCTACTGCAAGTTAAATGTGTAATTGTGACTCTCTGCAGTTTATTTTGTTTGGCTGCTACAATTTTACTGTGTTTGGCTACATTATATTGTGTTGTGTTGATGCATGTTTTAGTGTTTGGCTGCTGCAATTCATGTCTCTCTTCAACATCCTGATTTAGTTTATAGCTTTTATTTGCATGTTTTAACCACTGTATGGGTAGCTCTTACCAATTATATAGTTATTTAATTCTTTCTATAAAACAAAATATAAAGAGCATAAATGATAAATAAATAAATAATATGTATGCCCTAGTCATTTATGGCTGCTACTCGCAAGACTCTATTAACACTCAGATTGTATGTAATGGATAAATTTTGGTTGAGTGTAGTACTTAAATTCATAAAATCTAAATGGTAATTGTAAAGTTATGTTTGGCTTTTGCCCATGACCACATATTGTATTATGGAACTCATGGAACTTCATGATATGATGCAAGTTGTAGTAAGGTGTGCTAGAAACTCAGAAGAACATTTGATTTTTGGTACGTGTGATTGTGTGAAGCTTTATGAAATGAAATTAAAGATAAAATGAGATTCACAAAATGTGTAGAGATCATATATCCAAGATTTTAATGTACACTCTAATTTTTATATTGAGGGGATATATATGTTAACATTTGACAATTGAATTGTGTCACGTCTTGTTTTTGAAGAACGCATCTGTGACTATCTAAAATGTAAATTGTGTCACCAAGTCGTTTCCTTCATTAGTAATTGAGTATTTTGTTTTGGTCTAATGAAGTTTTGTTTATGTTTTAAGGTAAGAAGGGCCCTGAGGTCATTAAAAGGACTAGTGAAATTCCAAGCTCTTGTTAGAGGGTTCCTTGTTAGAAAATAGGTAGCTGCTACTCTATACAATATGCAAGATCTCCTTAGAGCTTAGTTGGCTGTTCGATCTAAAAGGGCTAAGTTGGCTGTTCGATATCAGTTGACTGTTCAACTTGAAATCCGTCATGGAAAATCCACTATAAGATCACTTTTATAATTTTATGTTCATTTTTCTAAGAATAATGTGATTTTATGTCCATCAGATGGGCTAAGATACAGTTGTTTTACAAATTCATTTAAGAAAGTGTACACTTTTAAATATTTCAGAGAGGTTTGATAAAAGACACAAGAAGAGAAACCATAACAACGACTCTACAGCTTCCATATGATTCTACAACAAATTCATATGACGAGAGCCCAAATATAGTTGGAATAAACCCTTATAGGCCACATGGGCGATCAAGGCGCAACCATTATCAAGATCCAAAATCAGGATTTATTGGGAAATACTACAAGTGTTCCAAAATCGTTCAAAGCACGCTTCATTTTTCTAATTTAAATAGGTCAAACCACTCGAAGCCACAATCCAAAAGTGTTTGCGGGGACCCCTTTTTTAGACCTCAATTAAATCGTCCAAGTTACATGGCCAACACGCAATCATTTAGCGCGAAACAGAGGTCACATTATGCTGTTAGGATCCAAAAGTCTTGATCTATAGCTCAAGAAGCTATAAAATCTGCTATAAAGTTTCTTCAAATTTAAATTCAAATCTGGTAACTAGTGGAATGAAGTCTTATACCATCGAAGCCCAAACCAATATGTGTAATTCTTTAACATGTCGTATTCCATGGATTTAATTAGAAGATTATTTTTCTTCTTTTTTAACATTTAAATAGATTATAAGACTCAATATAGTCAAAACTTGGGCCCAACTTCAACTGATTAAAAACTTGACCTTTTAGACTTTCAATTGATGCTTTCGGTCCAATACTTTTTTTTCCAATACTTTTTTTAAAAGTCTTAGACCTAAAGCATCAATGGAAAATTTAAAAGGTCAACGTTTAGGTCCAATATTTTTTCCATACTTTTTTTAAAGTATTTGACCTAAACTATCAATGTAAAATCTAAAAGGTTAATGTTTAAATAAAGTTGAATTTGAGGTAACTAATAATATATTAAGCTTTTATAAACTATTTAAATGTTCAAAATGAATAGATTGAGCACTTGTAATTAAATCCATAGAAAAGATTTAGACATAATTCTTCAGGAATAAATCTTCTTGGGGTTGCATTTGATGTAGTTTTGGAGAAGTCGGAATAGAGCAAGTTCAATTTTGATTATTTTTGTCACTAAGATTTGGTAGATTTCAAAGGTGGTTTAGAGGAGTATTTTAACTCTTTTTAGTGGCTTGAGATGTTT
Source organism: Tanacetum coccineum (assembly GCA_026074375.1). Taxonomy (NCBI): domain Eukaryota; kingdom Viridiplantae; phylum Streptophyta; class Magnoliopsida; order Asterales; family Asteraceae; genus Tanacetum; species Tanacetum coccineum. Next base: position 52,719 of record BQNB010013638.1, read on the forward strand.
TTGGATATCTCATAAATATGTCATTTAGTTATGTTTTTTTTGTGGTTGTGTTGGTGGTATTTGTCACAAGTAGAGTTTATTTAGGTGCTTGTGTTTTGAGTTTTGGGTTTTGGTATCAATCTCTATTTGATTGTATTTTTTTGCTACTTGCTAGTTTTGTTAATGAAAATTTCTTATCCATTAAAAAAAAAGATTTACAAAAACATGCATTTTCCTTTACGTCAATATTTTTTGTAACCGTTACGATTATATCCTACTTACGATAGTAAATCTTTGTTAATTACATTTATGATGGTTAGACACGATAGCCCAGTGATTTGTACACAACATCCTTTACTATTTCCATGAAATATATTTTTTGGTTAATGGTATCCTTTTTGAAGATATATTCTTACTTAATAATCCTTAACAATATGATGATGGCATATGTCAAAATTAGTATAGTGGGTTAAGAAAAAGAAAGGGTTAATACACAAAAAAGTTACTAAAGTTTGGCCAAATGTTCACCTATATTACTAAAGTATTTTTGGTTACAAATAGGTTACTCATGTTATGTTAACTAGTTACATAAGTTACCCATAATGTTTTAACCTTAACTTACCGGTTCATTGTCTATGTGGCTGGTGACGTGTATTTTTTTTAAACATTGAATTATTAAAAGGGGGACAATCCTAGGGTTCACACATTCTTCTCTTCCATTTCCTCTCGATACTCCCAATTTCTCTCAAAAAACTAATCAACAAATTAATCTTATAAACTGCGTTTAGGGTTTTCATCTTCCCCAATAAAGGTATGTATGGGTCTTTAATTATTGTATTTCTATGTTTTGAGTCATTGTTTAATCTTAATTTAAAAATTAGGGTTTTCTAAATTTAGGGGTTTGATTAAAGTAACACTCTTTCTTGTTTTATATATTTATCTGAATCTCAACCATCCACTTTTTTGATCAAATATCATCAGGGTGGCGTGTTTGTAAGAGATCATGTTTTGTATGAGTATGGCATCCTTTCTGAAATACCCGATGTTGATCTTGTTTCATTAGGTTTAGCTGGTTTTATAATTCAATTGAAGACTGAATGTATGCGTTCTGTGAAGTCTATTTTCTATTTGGTCCTGGCTTAGAGTTTCACTTTGATTAAAAAAACCTTGAAATAATTATCTGGAATTTGATGCTTTGTCCAATGTGCGCTGTTAATCATGACATGTCTTGCATGTTGTATCTTCTCTCGCTGAGTTTTACTTAAAAAAGAACAAAATAATGATAGTGGAAGTAATTAGAATGATGATGATTATAATGTTTAATGGGTTATGCTTGCAAACTCATTCACTACCAATTTCGTGTGAATTTTTTTTATGCGGCCGCGGCGTCATTTTGTTGTGGCGTATAAGGTGCGGTAAGTTCTCTGTGAATACCATATTCTCCGCAAAAAATGTAAAATTCTGCTGACATGAACTCTCCTCCCCTATCTGTTTGAAGAACTTTGATATTCGTGCCACTTTGTTTCTCCACATAAGATTTATACTTCTTGAAATAATCAGATGCTTCTAATTTATTTTTAAGAAAATACCCCCAACTCATTCTACTATAGTCATCAATAAAGTGTAGAAAATAACGACATATAGAATTAACGGACATAGGACCACATAAGTTGGCATGTATCAAATCAAGGCATGTTGTACCTCACATGGAATATCTTACGGGAAATGATGGTCTACTTTGATTTCCATATACACAATCCTCACAAAAATCAATAATATCAATTTGGGCAGGCTATAACCCTAACCTTTAATGTTTTCACGAAATTGGAATCCATTTATACTTAGATGACCATATCGTAAATATGTTCTTGACACTCGCTCGAGCAACTAAATCAAAGCACTCAACCGTGGATATGCAAAAGGAAATATTCTATTCTGAGTCATATTGGCAACTATCTTTCCTTGATTTTTGTCTTGATTAACACAAGAATCCACAAAATAATATAGAATGCCCACTAAATACATTGAATTGCCCAACATTATCAAATTAGTGAGCTAAAGAAGGAACATGCCAACATGATAAGAGAAGTCTAAACAATTACAATTGTGTGGGTTTTAATTGTCAATATAACTTTCCATTTAAACTTTCCATTTTCCCATCCAGTCATTCCTCTAATGTCACTAGATCCTTTTTTTTGACTCCCAACTCTTGAACATGATCTTCCACCACAACATAGAAATTTCGAAGCACCCACTGTCAATATACCAAACATTATTTTCTTTATTTAATGCATTACCGAGAATAGGCCGTAAATAATCTCTCCTTTGAAGCCACCACACATATGATTCGATTTGTTCCGACAATCAACATCTCTATGTCCATGCTTCTTGCAGTGTTGATAATGTATGGAGCCACTTTTCGGTTTGCTCCAGTAATCAACATCTTGTGGCCATAACTTGTGCAATTTCGCCATTTGGAATGGGTTCCTATGTATCTTTCTTCATATTCACTTCTTCCTCCTCCGCTACCTCTGCCATGACCACAACCACAACGATAACCACCTCAATTAGTTTCGCTGAATCATAACTTTCAACTATACCCTTTGAAGAGGAGTCACCTTTAACTTGGAATGCTTTCTCCTCGGTTTGTTCTTGTGCGGAGTTCAGTCTGTCCTCGTGAGCGTTTAACTAGCTCATAAGGTCATCAAATGAATAAGAGGATAAATCATGGGCTTCCTCGATTGCAGCTACACCATGATTAAACTTTGAACTGAGGCTTCTCAAAACTTTGGAAACAACAGCTTCTTTATTAATCTGGTCTCCATAGGACTTCATTTTATTAACAAGGGTGGACACTCTTGAGAGATAATCTTGGGCAGATTTCGAACTTTTCATGTTTAAATATTTAATTTTTTATAGTAGTTTTTTTTGGCTTCCACCATTCATATACAATGCCTTCTATTCATGACTAACTTCCATCACCTCCTTCCGTCCATCATTCATGTACAATTTACTTCTTGTTCTTAGCCATTTTAATTTTCTTTGTGCTAGATGAGAAAGTAAAATTTCATCACTAAAATCAAGACTACAATCCATCAATATTATCCCAAACCTTCTAGCAATATTACAAGACTCCGTGTCATGCACCAGTGCCCATCCGAATTGTACGTATAATTGGGCCATAATCACATTGATACGATTATATCCTACTTACGATAGTAAATCATTGTTAATTACATTTATAATGATTAGACACGATAGCCCAGTGATTTGTACACAACATCCTTTACTTAATAATCCTTAACAATATGATCATGGCATATGTCAAAATTAGTAGAGTGGGTTAAGAAAAAGAAAGGGGTAATACACAAAAAAGTTAATAAAGTTTGGCCAAATGTTCACCTATGTTACTAAAGTATTTTTGGTTAAAAATAGTTACTCCATGTATGTTGACCGTTACATCAGTTACCCAGATGTTTTTTTTAACCTACTTACCAGTTTGAGTGTCCTACTGGATGTGTCGCGTAATTTTTTTAAACATTGAATTATTAAAGGGGGGATAATCTTAGGGTTCACACATTCTTCTCTTCCATTTCCTCTCGATACTCCCAATTTCTCTCAAAAACCTAATCAACAAATTAATCTAATAAATTGCGTTTAGGGTTTTCATCTTCCCCAATAAAGGGCTAATGTAGGGTCCTTACTTAGTTGATTTCCGATGTTTTGAATCATTGTTTAATCTTAATTTAAAAATTAGGGTTTTCTATATTTAGGGGTTTGATAAAAGTAACACTCTTTCTTGTTTTATATATTTAGAATCTCAACCATCCACTTTTTTGATCAAGTATCATCGGGGTGGCGTGTTTGTAAGAGATCCTGTTTTGTATGAGTATAAAATCCTTTCTGAATTACCCGATGTTGGTCTTGTTTCATTAGGGTTAGCTGGTTTAATAAATCAATTGAAGACTGAATGTACTGGTTCTGGTTCTGTGAGGTTTATTTTCTATTTGGTTCCTGCTTAGAGTTTCACTTAGGATTAAAACCCTTGTTATATGATACTGACTTTGATGCTTTTGTCCAATGTGGTGTTAGTCATGACCATGTCTTGCATGTGTATTCTTCTAGCTCTGAGTTTGACTTAAAAAAGAACAAAATAATGATAGTGGAAGTGAGTTAGATGATGATGATTATAATGTTTATGATTATGCTTCGACTCATTTCTACAGTCGTGCGATTTTTTTGCTCCGCAATGCCATTTTGTTTGTACGAATACCGTGCGATAAGTTTATGTAGAAACATATTACTCCACAAAAAAAAGAAAATTTTGTAGACATTAACTCTCCTCCCCTGTTTTTCAAAGAACTTTAAAATTCCTGCCACTTTGTTTCACCGCACATAAGATTTATACTTCATGAAATAACCAGTATGCTTCTAATTTTTTTTAAAGAACAAACACCACTCATCTACTGTAGTCCAATCAATAAAGTTTAAATATAACGACCTATAGAATCTATGGAACATTAGACCAAAATTTGGCAAGTATCAAATCAAGGCAAGTTGTACTTCACAAGGAATAGTCTTACCGGGAATAGAGGTCTAATAGTTTGATGTTCCATATACACCATCCTCACAAAAAAATCAATATAATCTAATTTTGGGGCAGGCATATAACATACCTTTATGTTCCAGAATTTGCAATCCATTTATAATTAGATAGCCCAAAATTAAAAATATAACGTAAATGCCATATGTTCTTGACACTCGCTCCAGCAACTAAATCAAAGCTCTCAACCGTGGATATGTCAAAAGGAAATATTCTATTCTGAGTCATATTGGCAACTATCTTTCCTGATTTTTTGTCTTTGATAACACATGAATCATCAAATAATATAGAATGCCTATTATACATAAATTGCCCGACACTTAGCAAATTATGAGCTAAAGAAGGACATGCTCAACAGGATGAGAAAGTCTGACATTACATTGTGGTGGTTCTAATTTGCAATTTTAACTTTTCTCTTCAACTTTCATTTACCAGTCATTCCCCAATGTCACTTCTTTCTTTGTGACTAGTCAAGCTCTTTGAACATGCATCTTGCACCACACATATGATTCGAGCACCCACTATCATTATACCAAACATTATTTTCTTTATTTGATGCATTAGCGAGAATAGGCCATAAATAATCTCTCCTTTAAAGTTTCGCTAAAACTGGCACGGTGTTGCTCACTTTTTCGTTTGCCTCCAAACAATCAACATCTCATGTCCATTCTTCTTAGCAGTTTGGACATTATATATGGAACCATTTTTTGGTTTGCTCTAGCAATCAACATCTTTGTGGCCATACTTGTTGCCATTTCGCCATTGAATGGGGTTCCTATTTTGTCTTTCATCAGATTTACTTCCTCCTCCGCCTCTACCTCTGCTACGTCTATGGCCACAATAACCACCTTTATTATTTTCGCTGAAATCAAAACTTTCAACTATACCCTTTGAAGAGGAGTCACCTTTAACTTGGAATGCTTTCTCCTCGGTTTGTTCTTATGCGGAGTTCAGTCTGTCCTCGTGAGCGAGTAATGAGCTCATAAGTTCATCAAATGAATAAGAGGATAAACCATGGGCTTCCTCGATTGCAGCTACAACATGATTAAACTTTGAACTGAGGCTTCTAAAAACTTTAGAAACAACAACTTCTTCATTAATCTGGTCTCCATAGGACTTCATATTGTTAACAAGGGTGGACACTCTTGAGAGATAATCTTTGGCAGATTCTGAACTTTTCACGTTTAAATATTTAATTTTTTATAATACTTTTTTCTGGCCTCCACTATTTATATACAATGGCTTCTATTCACGACTAACTTCTATCACCTCCTTCTGTCCATCATTCATGTACATTTTACTTCTTGTTCTTAGCCATTTTAATTTTCTTTGTGCAAGATGAGAAAGAAAATTTTGTCACTAAAATCAAGACTACAATACATCAATATTATCCTAAACCTTCCGGCAATATTACAAGACTCCGTGTTTTGCACTAGTGCCCATCCGAATTGTACGTATAATTGGGCCATTTATGCCATGTCGTAATAGAGAATCTAACTTCTTGTCAATTCTAATTATACTTTGTCATCTTGTTTTAACTAAAATAAGACAATACTATGATGTATGAGATGATAAATAACCCTACGCACGGTTCAACATGATGCTTTTTACTGTGATTTTTTTCCAAAAGGCAAAGATAACAAAAATTTAAATGCAGAAAACTGAGAATAAAATCATGTATGAAAGTGATAATTGACAGAATGAAACAACGATGACATAGTGTATGAAAGTGAATAAAATAATGTTTAGAAAATCTATGTATCTTTTATAAGCAGGAGGAGCTAGTAGGGGGACTAGTGGGTGCTGAGCCACCCCTAATTAGCCTATTTTATTCATTAATTATCTCTATTGCAAGCGACTTTTCTACTAGTTTTTTACATTGAGCCCCCTTATCCTTATGACTTTCTGCATTAAGCATTGTCAGCCTCCCCTAATTAGCCTATTTTATTCCTTAATTATAAGAAACACAGTTTTAAAAAGCCATTTGCAATCAATTTTTCCCAGAAATATCATGCGCCAATTGTGACATGTGTAAAACCGTTTTGTTAATTAGGAAATTGAAAATGAAGCGTCTAAGTTTTAGGGTTGATATTGTGTCTTTCAATAACGGGTGGTGATATTTACACGGATGATTTTACTTCATCCCCATAAAATTTACGTAAATTTACTTTTATACCCTCCATATACTTCTTAGCTTTGACCCTATTTGTCAGACTAAACTTTTGCCATGCGTTGCTATTCACTCTCAAATCTGAATTCCAACGTGTTTCCCTCTGCTAAGATGAAAAAGTATATCACATATATAATCAAAGTTTGCATTCACGATTCCTAATCACTTTTGGAACTCATCTACCTATCAAACAAATCATCTAATCAGTTGGGGACTAGAATGAAGCATTCCGCGAACACAAGAAAATGATAAAGATTGATATCATTAAAAATTTATTACAATTTGATCATGCAGTGAGTAACTATTGATGATACAACGGTGGATATGTACTCCTTGGACATCATCGGAGCTAGCTTACGGTGTTGTTACGTCTTAATGATTAGCAGTGTTACATTTGTGAGAGGACGGTAGTGATTTGAGAATTATAAATAAACGAAACTTGAGATGCCATCGATGATAGAATTGTACTAACACGATAACTACCCACTTAAATTGGTCACAACAATTCTAATATCTATTTTCAGTTTTTGATCGAATAAATAATGATTTTCTTTTTTCAAAACATATAGAAGAGGAATATGAATTAGCCAAATATGGATGTGCACCATGATGAAAAGTGTATAAATCTATTTAATTGTTACACATGATTTTATGTGTGAACATAGAAACAGGATAGCGACCCTGCAACAGTATGTAATGTGTGAGTTCACCGGAACTGAAACGTTTAGCAGATAAAAAGGTTTAATGTAAAAGGGTATGGAGGGCATAAATTTACATTGGCACCAAATTTCTGTGGAAGTAATAATATCTATTCTTTGTAAATATCAACTTCCTTCAACAATCCATTAGGACATAATGGTGCATTCAATATAACAATCACATATTTAAGGCAATCATTTAACCTTGCTTCTGCTAAAAGTTTCTAAACTTTTTCAAAGTCAATTAGCATTAACTTTTTTTTGAATAACAATTAGCATTAGTAATAAAACTAGCGAGTACCTCGCGCATAGCGCGGAAATTTCTAGCGGACGGCGCCGATAATTACCGATAAGCCGAATTGTGGTAAGTTTTTTCGTGTAACGTTCAAGTATAGAACATGAAACCAAATCAAAATGTAAAAGCAACGCGCTTTAACATGCGATAAATTGAAACATTGACGAAAAAATTATTAACATGTATCAAACATATAAAAACATTTAGTGAAAATGAAAGCTAAACATTACATCAATTTATGTAATAATGTGATAAACCTAACAAAACACGTTACTCCTCACGTAAAACTTTTTGTTTTTTGCATTTGAGGTGTAGACTCCTTTTTGACTGAACTCTTTGACAGGTTTCACTATTACTTTTGTAGTTGTACGTGTTTACCTCTACATTAAACGAAGCCTCAGTAGGTTCGAAAATCGTTCCTACTTCCATAGGAGCAAAAGTGGACATTATTTTAGTCAATCTAAAAGCAATACAAGATTTATTAGAGGTATACAATGTATACGATAGCATTGAAAATATAAACAGGTGTATAACACAAACCTCGGTTTCAAGACGATTGGTATTCAAATGTTCAAGAACGGATTCAACAACAGGTTCCACAACAGAATTAGCGTCCATGTTAGCATCAACTTTTCATGTGAGCATCAGTGGATTCCATTGTACGTATATGTTATTTGTTGATGATTTTCGAGAATATACAAGTGTATTACTTGTTAGAATGTTATTATTATATAGAGGATTAAGGGTTGGGGGGGGGGGGGGGGGGGGGGGGAGGGATGCACAAATAAAGGAACTTGTTGAGAATATACTGTATTAGTTGTGTAGAGTTTGACCAAAAGATTATTATTGCAAATAAGTTAAATGCATATCTTTTTAAAAGTAGAAATGTACAAGTGCATAGCAACAGAAATTTCATGCAGTAGATAATTATCGATATGCGATAATGTGGTAAGTGTTACGTGTAACGTTTAAAATTGAAAGTGAAAAGATCAATATGTAATTGCAAACAATTATAACATGCGATAATTCAACTCGAGAAAAAATTCGAACCTATAAAAAATTTAGTGAAATTGAAAATAAAATATTACATCAACAATTATGAGATATAACTAACAATGCACATTACTCGTCGTGTAAAACTTCGTCACTGACTCGTAATAGGAAGTTAGAAAATACAAATTCTTAAAAATCAGCCATACATAATTAAGCTAAACAAGCGCATCAATAATTCTATAACAAGCACCCCCAGAGTTAATTTTGAGCTAAAAATTATTGCGAAAGGGAACATTTGTTTTACATGTCACCTTACACAAAGGTTTACAATCTTAAATACCATATTTTAACGATGATTGATTGATTTGCTATATCCATTCGGTTTGCATGAAGAAATTTAACAAATGAACGGTTGGCATTTAAATGGAAGGATACACAACCCATATGACAACTATACTTGATATCTTTGCATTGAAATGTGACATAACTCCGAATTTTTATGACTTGATCTCTTTACGACCCAATTCTACCCATATTCGATTTAGTTTAGCCATTGTAGCTCCGGCAAGTTGTTCGACATCAACATAATAGCATGATTAAACTACACATAAACCAAGCAACACATAATTCTCACTGAAAAAATATAAGATTTTTATTATTAAAAAATACTTACAAAATACAAATACTATGGATTTTATTGTACTAATTAGAATCAGTATAAAGTCATCACTAAAAACATAATTCTCATTGATAATTAAAATATTTATCAATGTGTTATATATCACATTTTATCAAATGTACATATATATTGATTTTCAATATGATTGATTAAAGGTAGCATATGATGACATCACAAACCGCCTATAATCGTTCTCTAAGTTACACATGGATTGGTTAAGAGGATCAATAATGTTCTGCTATGACAAATGAAGCATATGGAAATGACTATATGGGCCCAATTCCATAAGCAACTGTTGCAAATGCATTAGTTATACAACTAACCGCAACTCACCAATGAGTAGTTAAACAATTTCAAAGATTTGGTGGAAAACTCTTTATAGAGTAATATAGAAAATTATTACCATTTATCCCAAGTTACAATTTTTTTTTCAACGACTAAGAAATATAACAAAACTTATATTGAGAAGATATTCCCTTGTTATTTAAATAGAAATCCTTACCATAATATTAAATTAAGCGTTCTTTATTAGATGCATTGGACTTACGTTATAATTGTGCTTAATTGCAGAGATTGCGTATGTCATTGAATGGTTGATTGCTTGAATTAAGGGGTTAATGAAGGCAACTGAAGAACCTTGTGGCTATAAAACCCTATCACCGTCCTTTAGGAGAGATATATCAAAAAACACAATCACATAAATAACATCTTATTTGAGCCAGATTAGAAAAAAGATATGGGAAAAGTTACAAGGTGGTTTAGAGGGGTATTAGGAATGAAGAAAGATAAAGTAAACATAGATAACAGTAATGCTAAAACAAAGAAGAGATGATGCTTTGGAAAATGTATGAAGGATCTGTCACAAAGGGTGACGGTGGAAAATGATTCTACTGGAGTGAGTCATGCATGGTATCCTCAGAAAAAGAACCAAAAAAGCATGCTATTGCGGTTGCGGCAACCACTGCACTCGTGACCGACCACAAGCTACTTTGCTGTTGCAAAACTCACTAAGCGACGACAGGGATATACTTTATTTGTGTCCTGGAAAAATGAGCTGCCACCGCGAGATTCGTTCATCTATAGAGGTCACTTGGTAAGTTCTCTTTTTTTATTTTTCAAATAATTACGGTATAATTTAAGATTATTATTTATTCAAGGACACAATCCCAAACACATTTTTACTATTTGCAAACAAGTTTTACTTATAGTTTTTATCTTTATTTTAGTTGTTGTATTTATGAACCATATGTGGCGCATAATTCTGCTTGTGAGTCTGGCTACTGCAAGTTAAATGTGTAATTGTGACTCTCTGCAGTTTATTTTGTTTGGCTGCTACAATTTTACTGTGTTTGGCTACATTCTATTGTGTTGTGTTGATGCAGTTTTAAGTTTTGGCTGCGCACTGCATGTCTCTCTTCAACATCCTATTTAGTCTTATAGCATTTATTTTGCATGTTTTAACACTGTATGGGTAGCTCTTACCATGTATATAGTTATTTAATTCTTTCTATAAAACAAATATAAAGACATAAATGAAATAAATAAATAATAAGTATGCCCTCTTCATTTATTGCTGCTACTCGCAAGACTCTATACACTCGAGATTGTATGTAAGGATAAATTTGGTTGAGTGTAGTCACTTAAATTCATAAAATCTAAAATGTAATTGAAAGTTAGGTTTTTGGCTTTTGCCCATGACCACATATTGTATTATGGAACTCATGGAACTTCATGATATGATGCAAGTTGTAGTAAGGTGTGCTAGAAACTCAGAAGAACATTTGATTTTTGGTACGTGTGATTGTGTGAAGCTTTATGAAATGAAATTAAAGATAAAATGAGATTCACAAAATGTGTAGAGAATCTCTATCCAAGATTTTAAAATGGTACACTCAATTTTTATATAGAGGGAATATATGTTAAACATTTGACAATTGGAATGTGTCACGCTTGTTTATGAAGAACGGCATCTGTGACTACTAAAATTAAATATGTGTACACCAATCGTTTCCTTCATTAGTAATTGAGTATTTTGTTTTGGTCTAATGAAGTTTTGTTTATGTTTTAAGGTAAGAAGGGCCCTGAGGGCATTAAAAGGACTAGTGAAATTCCAAGCTCTTGTTAGAGGGTTCCTTGTTAGAAAATAGGTAGCTGCTACTCTATACAATATGCAAGATCTCCTTAGAGCTTAGTTGGCTGTTCGCTCTAAAAGGGCTAAGTTGGCTGTTCGATATCAGTTGGCTGTTCAACTTGAAATCCGTCATGGAAAATCCACTATAAAATCACTTTTATAATTTTATGTTCATTTTTCTAAGAATAATGTGATTTTATGTCCATCAGATGGGCTAAGATACAGTTGTTTTTCAAATTCATTTAAGAAAGTGTTACACTTTTAAATATTTCAGGAGAGGTTTGATAATGACACAAGAAGAGAAATCCATAACAAGTGACTCTTAGCTTCATATGATTCTACAACAAATTCATATGACGAGAGCCCAAATATAGTTGGAATAAACCCTTATAGGCCACATGGGCGATCAAGGCGCAACCATTATCAAGATCCAAAATCAGGATTTATTGGGAAATACTACAAGTGTTCCAAAATCGTTCAAAGCACGCTTCATTTTTCTAATTTAAATAGGTCAAACACTCGAGCCACACCTCCAAAAAGTGTTTGCGGGGACCCCTTTTTTAGACCTCAATTAAATCGTCCAAGTTACATGGCCAACACGCAATCATTTAGCGCGAAACAGAGGTCTAATATGCAGTTAGGATCCAAGAAGACTGTGATCTATACCAAGAAAAGCTATAAAAACTGCTATAAAGTTTCTTCAAATTTAAATTTCCAACTGGTAACTATGAATGACGTCTATACCATCGAGGCCCAACCAAGATTGTAATTCTTTAACATGGTCGTATTCCAGTCGGATTTAATAAAGATTTTTCTTCTTTTTTTAACCTTTATTATAGATTATAAGATCTCAATATAGTCCAGACATTGGACCCACATCACTTCAACCTTATTAAAACCTTTGACCTTTTAGACTTTCAATTGATGCTTTAGGTCCAATACTTTTTTTCCAATACTTTTTTAAAGTCTTAGACCTAAAGCATCAATGGAAAATCTAAAAGGTCAACGTTTAGGTCCAATATTTTTTTCCATACTTTTTTAAAGTATTTGACCTAAACTATCAATGTAAAATCTAAAAGGTTAATGTTTAAATAAAGTTGAATTTGAGGTAACTAATAATATATTAAGCTTTTATAATCTATTTAAATGTTCAAAATGAATAGATTGAGCACTTGTAATTAAATCCATAGAAAAGATTTAGACATAATTCTTCAGGAATAAATCTTCTTGGGGTTGCATTTGATGTAGTTTTTGGAGAAGACGGAATAGACAGTTCAATTTTTGATTATTTTTGTACTAAGATTTGGAGATTTCAAGTGGTTTAGGAGGAGCATTTTTAACCTCTTTTTAGTGACCTCCCCCACATCCAATACTCTCTTGAGATGTTTTTGGTATATCTCATTAATATGTCATTTGATTGTTTTTTGTGGTTGTGTTGGTGTATTTGTCCACAAGTAAGAGTTTATTTAGGTGCAATAGTTTTTGAGTTTTTGGGTTTTGGGATCAATCTCTATTGATTGTATTTTTTTGCTACTGTGCTAGTTTTGTAAGGAAAATTTCTTTATCCATTAAAAAAAACGATTACAAACAAAAACCCAGTGGATTTTCTTTTACGTCAATATTTTTTTGTAACTATAATTACCATTATACGTATAACATCAAACACATTGATACGATTATATTCCACTTACGAATAGTAACTTTGTTAATTACATTAATGATGGTTAGACACGATAGCCCAGTGATCTGTTACACAACATCCATTACTATTTCCATGAAATATATTTTGTTGGTAATGGTATCCTTTTTGAAGAAAATATTCTTACTATTAATAATCCTTAACAATATGAGTGATGGCATCTGTCACAAATTAGTATATGCTGGGTAAGAATAAAGAAAGGGAAATACACAAAAAAAGTATACTAAATTTTGCCAATTTCTCCTATATACTAACGTATTTTGGTTACATAATATGTTACGCATGTTATGTTAACTAGGTTACATAAGTTAACGCCATGAATGTTTTTAAAAAACCTAACTTACCGGTTCAGTGTCTACGTGGCTGGTGACGTGTATTTTTTTTAAACATTGAATTATTAAAAGGGGGACAATCCTAGGGTTCACACATTCTTCTCTTCCATTTCCTCTCGATACTCCCAATTTCTCTCAAAAAACTGATCAACAAATTAATCTTATAAACTGCGTTTAGGGTTTTCATCTTCCCCAATCAAAGGTAGTAGGGGTCCTTCTTAATTATTTGTATTTTCTTCTAAGTATGATCAATTGTTAATTCTTAATTTAAAAATTAGGGTGTCTTATTAGAATTTTTGTGTGTGTGTTTTTCTTGAGAGAGAAGAAAAGATGAGAATGAATAAGTGAAATGTATCATGACAAGTTATAAGCTTTCAAAATTTGGAATCCTAGGATAGAAAAATATCTAGGAACATAGAAGCAAAAGTTTAGGAATTGTGTTTGTGTACGTGAGACGTGGGCAAGAAGGGGGAGGGGACCAATTTGATCTCATTTCTTGTAGGAACATGCAAGGTGGTGATATTTGAATTTTCTAGTTATTTTTCATGCACACAATATCTCACTAGTTGTTATTTACAGAACACGCAATTACTGAAAACGCGTAGAAACTTTACGAAAATTTCTGAAAATTTAAATATCAACTCGGAACATAAAAACGCGACCACTGTCGAAAGACTATGATGAATAGTAACCCAAAATGCTTCCGGTAACGATTCTCAGATATACGCGGGGAAACTTCCCGGTTAAACGTAAAAATTACACGTAACATATAAAATCTAAAATACTAAACGGAAACGGTTATAATATTGGTCGGAAATTTACGAGGTGTCACAGCGTAAGCACTAAGTGTACACATCTAAAGAAGCAGTTATCGGGTTGTATCATTTAGGCTTTGGGTTTAGTGGGTATGGTTGAGGCATGGGAATGTTTGAAGTAAGGTGTGTAACCAAGGAACATAAGTCAAAAGTCTACAAACCAAGCGTCTCTAGCTACTGCATTCTGCTATCCATATGAATTTTGAATGATGATACATAATATGATGTTGTAGTGGTGTATATTTATGATTGTTCAAGTCTTAAATTTATATTTTTCCGACTTTACCTAAAACAACACTTTAACGGGCAGTGTACTCGATCAGATAGAGTTTCGTGGTAAGTAGGGCGTCAATCACTAAGAGCGAGAAACAATCTTTTATTTCATTAGTATTTTGGTTAACTAAACTAAGTTAATTCTATTCTAAGTTAAACCTATGCTAAACCTATGTTAATCCTAGTTCTAACGGATAAATGGGGGTTTTTAGTCTGAGAGACTGGCATGGGTTTTGTGGTGACTTAGTTCAATTTAAGACACAATAACACACACAAGCAGACGGATAAAAGATAGAAGAGCGGTCTAACCAAATATAAGAAAACTGTATTAGCCATAATTAATCCAATTAAAACGTTGGTTTGTTTATTAGTGCAATGAGTGCTTATCTCGAGGCAGCATATCATTCTTAAGACTTAGGCGATACTTCTTCCTAAGACCTAGACATGAAGAATTCTATCACAATTAAACGCATCCGCATAAAGCATCCTTATTTGTTGATTATAATCTATCTTGGTGATTAAGGCAATGGTGATCTTGTTAAACCCTAGCTCATAGAGACTTTACCCACTTACTGCTTAAAGACAATTCATACACTAATAGTCTACTGTCCAAGTCTTTACCAATTGATTAAGAATGTACTCGTTGATCACACGGTTCACCTACCGATCCAACTAAGCTCACAATCTAAAAGCACGTAATCAAGTAAAAATTGTTAAACATAAACAATCAATTAACGATAATTTAAGAAATCGATATAAACAAACCAAACATTCAAATCTTCATAATAATGGCTAATACTCAAGGGTATTAAATAAAGAATGTACAAGGTAATGTTTAAATAAAGTTGAATTTGAGGCAAATAGGAATATATTAAGCTCTTATAATCTATTTAAATGTTCAAAATGAATAGACTGAGCACTTCTAATTAAATCCATGGAAAAGATTTAGACATAACTTTTCGGGAATAAATCTTCATGGGGTTGCATTTGATGAAGTTTTGGAGAAGCCAGAATAGGGCAAGTTCAATTTTGATTGTGTTTGTCACTAAGATTTGGTAGATTTCAAAGGTGGTTTAGAGGAGTATTTTAACTCTTTTTAGTGGTTTGAGATGTTTTTGGATGTCTCATACATGTGTCATTTAGTTATGTTTCTTTTGTGGTTGTGTTGGTGGTATTTGTCGCAAGTAGAGTTTATTTAGGTGCTTGTGTTTTAAGTTTTGCGTTTTGGTATCAATCTCTATCTGATTGTATTTTTTAGCTACTTGTTAGTTTTGTTAATGAAAATTTCTTAGCCACTCAAAAAAAGATTTACAAACAGTGCGTTTTCTTTACGTCAATATTTTTAGTAACAGTTAATTACCTTATACGTATAACATAATCACATTGATACGATTATATCCTACTTACAATAGTAAATCATTGTCAATTACATTTATGATGATTAGACGCGATAGCCCAGTGATTTGTACACAACATCCTTTACTATTTCCATGACATTTTTTTCAGTTAATGGTATCCTTTTTGAAGATATATTCTTACTTAATAATCCTTAACAATATGATCATGGCATATGTCAAAATTAGTAGAGTGGGTTAAGAAAAAGAAAGGGTTAATACACAAAAAAGTTACTAAAGTTTGGCCAAATGTTCAACTATGTTACTAAAGTATTTTTGGTTACAAATAGGTTACTCATGTTATGTTAACCGGTTACATAAGTTACCCATAATGTTTTAACCTTAACTTACCGGTTGAGTGTCTACGTGGCTGGTGACGTGTATTTTTTTTAAATATTGAATTATTAAAAGGGAGATAATCCTAGGGTTCACACATTCTTCTCTTCCATTTCCTTTCGATACTTCCAATTTCTCTTAAAAACCTAATCAACAAATTAATCTAATAAACTGCGTTTAGGGTTTTCATCTTCCCCAATAAAGGTATTTATAGGTCTTTACTTATTGTATTTCTATGTTTTAAGTCATTGTTTAATCTTAATTTAAAACATAGGGTTTTCTAGATTTAGGGGTTTGATTAAAGTAACACTCTTTCTTGTTTTATATATTTATAGATCATCTGAATCTCAACCATCCACTTTTTTGATCAAATATCATTGGAGTGGCGTGTTTGTAAGAGATCCTGTTTTGTATGAGTATAAAATCCTTTCTGAAATACCCGATGTTGATCTTGTTTCATTAGGTTTAGCTGGTTTTATAAATCAATTGAAGACTGAATGTACTGGTTCTGTGAAGTCTATTTTCTATTTGGTTCCTGGCTTAGAGTTTCACTTAGGATTAAAACCCTTAAAATATGATAGTGACTTTGATGCTTTTGTCCAATGTGGTGTTAATCATGACCATGTCTTGCATGTGTATTCTTCTAGCTCTGAGTTTGACTTAAAAATGAACAAAATAATGATAGTGGAAGTGAGTTAGATGATGATGATTATAATGTTTATGGTTATTCTTCGACTCATTTCTACATTCGTGCGATTTTTTCGCTCCGCTACGCCATTTTGTTGTGGCATATAAGGTGCGGTAAGTTCTCTGTGAATACCATATTCTCCACAAAAAATGATAAATTCTGTTGGCATGAACTCTCCTCCCCTGTCTATTCGAAGAACTTTTATATTCATACCACTTTGTTTCTCCACATAAGATTTATACTTCTTGAAATAATCAGGTGCTTCTAATTTATTTTTAAGAAAATACACCCAATTCATTCTACACTAGTGTAGAAAATAACGACATATAGAATCAACGGACATAGGACCACATAAGTTGGCATGTATCAAATCAAGGCAAGTTGTACCTCACATGGAATATCTTATAGGAAATGATGGTCTACTTTGATTTCCATATACACAATCCTCACAAAAATCAATAGTATCAATTTTGGGCAGGCCTATAACCATACCTTTATGTTCCAGAAATTGCAATCCATTTATACTTAGATGACCATATCGTAAATGCCATATGTTCTTGACACTCGCTCCAGCAACTAAATCAAAGCTCTCAACCGTGGATATGTCAAAAGGAAATATTCTATTCTGAGTCATATTGGCAACTATCTTTCCTGATTTTTTGTCTTTGATAACACATGAATCATCAAATAATATAGAATGCCCACTATACATTAATTGCCCGACACTTAGCAAATTATGAGCTAAAGAAGGAAAATGCTCAACATGATAGAGAAGTCTGACATTACATTGTGTGGTTTTAATTGCAATATAACTTTCCCTTCAACTTTCATTTTCCAGTCATTCCCCAATGTCACTTCCTTTCTTTGTGACTCGTCAAGCTCTTTGAACATGGATCTTGCACCACACATATGATTCGAGCACCCACTGTCAATATACCAAACATTATTTTCTTTATTTGATGCATTAACGAGAATAGGCCGTAAATAATCTCTCCTTTGAAGTTTCGCTAAAATTGGCACGGTGTTGCTCGCTTTTCGGTTTGCTCCAACAATCAACATCTCTATGTCCATGCTTCTTGCAGTGTTGATAGTGTATGGAACCACTTTTCGGTTTGCTCCAGCAATCAACATCTTTGTGGCCATACTTGTTGCAATTTCGCCATTGAATGGGGTTCCTATTTTGTCTTTCATCAGATTCACTTCTTCCTCCGCCTCTACCTCTGCCACGACCACGGCCACGATAACCACCTCTATTATTTCCTCTGAAATCAGAACTTTCAACTATACCCTTTGAAGAGGAGTCACCTTTAACTTGGAATGCTTTCTCCTCGGTTTGTTCTTGTGCGGAGTTCCCTCGTGAGCGAGTAACGAGCTCATAAGTTCATCAAATGAATAAGAGGATAAATCATGGGCTTCCTCGATTGCAGCTACAACATGATTAAACTTTGAACTGAGGCTTCTCAAAACTTTGGAAACAACAGCTTCTTCATTAATCTGGTCTCCATAAGACTTCATTTTGTTAACAAGGGTGGACACTCTTGAGAGATAATCTTGGGCAGATTCTGAACTTTTCATGTTTAAATATTTAATTTTTTATAATACTTTTTTCTGGCCTCCGCCATTCATATACAATGCCTTCTATTCACGACTAACTTCCATCATCTCCTTCCGTCCATCATTCATGTACACTTTACTTCTTGTTCTTAGCCATTTTAATTTTCTTTGTGCTAGATGAGAAAGAAAAATTCGTCACTAAAATCAAGACTACAAGCCATCAATATTATCCCAAACCTTTTAGCAATATTACGAGACTCCATGTTATGCACGAGTGCCCATCGGAATTGTACGTATAATTGGCCCATTCATACTATGTCGTAATAGAGAATCTAACTTCTTGTCAATTCTAATTATACATTGTCATCTTGTTTTAACTAAAATAAGACAATACTATGATGTATGAGATGATAGATAACCCTACGCACGGTTCAACATGATGCTTTTTACTGTGATTTTTTTCCGGAAGGCAAAGATAACAAAAATTTAAATGCACAAAACTGAGAATAAAATCGTGTATGAAAGTGAGAATTGACTGAATGAAACAACGATGACATAGTGTATGAAAGCGAATAAAATAATGTTTAGAAAATCTATCTATCTATCTTGGGCGGAGCTAGTAGGGGGATTAGTGGTTGCTGAGCCACCCCTAATTAGCCTATTTTATTCATTAATTAGCTATATTGCAGGCTGCTTTTCTACTAGTTTTTTACATTGAGCCCCCTTATCATTATGACTTTCTGCATTAAGCATTGTCAGCCTCCCTTAACTAAAAATCTTAACTCCGCCCCTGTTTATAAGAAACACAGTTTTAAAAGGCCATTTGCAATCAATTTTTCCTAGAAATATCATGCGCAACATTGTGACATGTGTAAAACCGTTTTGTTAATTAGGAAATTGAAAATGAAGCGTCTAAGTTTTAGGTTTGAGATTGTGTCTTTCAACAACGGGTGGTAAAATTTACACGGATGATTTTACTTCATCTCTATAAAATTTACGTGAATTTACTTTTATACCCTCCATATACTTCTTAGCTTTTACCTTCCATCGTGTTTCCCTGTGCTAAGATGAAAAAGTATATCACACATATAATCAAAGTTTGCATTCACGATTCCCAATCACTTTTGGAACTCATCTACCTATCAAAGAAATCATCTAATCAGTTGGGGACAAGAATGAAGCATTCCGCGAACACAAGAAAATGATAAAGATTGATATCATTATAAATTTATTACAAGTTGATCATGCAGCGAGTAACTATTGATGATACAACGGTGGATATGTACTCCTTGGACACCATCGGAGCTAGCTTACGGTGTTGTCGCGTCTCAATGATTAGCAGTGTTACATTCGTCGAGAGGACGGTAGTGATTTGAGAATTGTAAAAAAGGAAACTTGAGATGCCATCGATGATAGAATTGTACTAACACGATAACTACCCACTTAAATTGGTCACAACAATTCTGATATATGTTTTCAGTTTTTGATCAAATAAATAATGATTTTCTTTTTTTTAAACATATAAAAGAGGAATATGAATTAGCCAAATATAGATGTGCACCATGATGAAAAGTGTATAGATCTGTTTAATTGTTACACGTGATTTTATGTGTAAACGTAGAAACAGGATAGCGGTGAGTTCACCGGAACTCAAACGTTTAGCAGATAAAAAGCTTTAATGTAAAAGGGTATGGAGGGCATAAATTTACATTGGCACCAAATTTCTGTGGAAGTAGTAATATCTATTCTGTGTAAATATCAACTTCCTTCAACAATGCATTAGGACATAATGGTGCATTGAATATAACAATCACATATTTAAGGCAATCATTTAACCTTGCTTCTGCTAAAAGTTTCTAAACTTTTTCAAAGCCAATTAGCATTAACTTTATTTTTGAATGTCAATTAGCATTAGTAATAAAACTAGGCGAGTACCTGCGCATAGGGGCGAAATTCCTAGCGGCCGATAATTAACGATAAGCGATATGGTGGTAAGTTTTTCCGTGTAACGTTCAAATAGAACGTTAAAATATCAAAATGTAAATGCAAACGCTTGTAACATGCGATAATTGAACATTGACAAAAAAGTTATTAACATGTATCAAACATATAAAAACATTTAGTGAAAATGAGCAATTAATTGTATTATGGAACTCATGGAGCTTCATGATATGATGCAAGTTGTAGTAATTAATTGTCGAGTAAACTAAAAAAATCATCCCTGTGGTTTGTAGTTAGTGGCACTAATCATCCCTAGCCGATACTATTGGCAATAATCATCCCTGAGTAGCAAATGTCCGGCAAAAATCATCCTTATTAGGGATGATTTTTGCAAAAAGTTTAACAAAAAGTTTTGCAAAAAACATCCCTTCAGGGATGATTATTGCCGAACGTTTCACCACTCAGGGATGATTAGTGCCAATAGTATCGGCTAGGGATGATTAGTGCCACGAACTACAAACCACAGGGATGATTTTTGCAGTTTACTCAACATATTATTTTTCACTTCCACCTCACTAACATCTCTACACATTCTGCTAGCTTCTTTTCTACTCAGCATATTAGGGAACATAATTGTATTAGTAGGGAAATCAGTAACCTTATATTTTTCCCAAGAAACTCCTGAAAATGCATAACAAAATGTTCTGCCACTTTTTCATTCTCAAATCTATCCCCTTTCTCATTACATACTGACATAATTCTTCCTTTATGTTGTCTTCCTTTTATGATTTTTGTGAAAGAATTTAGTATTCCTGTCTCTATCCTTTAACCATTCAATTTTAGCCTTTTGCCTTAGCAGACTATCTTCATCATTAATTGCCTCATAGTATTCATTTAAAATCTTGCAACTCTTAGCTTTTATATCTTCATCAAAGGGATTCCTATCAACATCAGCTTGGCTCTCCTTTAAATTGTCCCCGAGCTTAGTCACTCTGTCAAAAATATTTCCATTTTTCCAACTTAAATTATTTAGACTACGCTTTATTAATTTCAGCTTTTTAACCACTCTATACATCATATGCCCTGCAATCTCAATCTCCTAACCTTTCTTTACAGTTGACGAAAACTCTTTCTTATCAGTCACAAAGTTAGAAAACCTAAAAGCTTTCCTTCTTTTTTCCAAGCCATTGGGGATCTTCAAAGTAGCAGAAGAATGGTCTGAAATCAAATAAGGAAGAAAAATCCCATTAGCACTAGGTAACTTCTCCATAAAGGCTTCATTAATCATAATTCTATCCAGTTGCTTTAAAGTCTTGCAATTAGGATTTCCTCTGCTTTTAGTCCATGTAAATGGAATCCTGAACTCAGAATATCCTCAACTTCAATTTCCTTAGTAATTTCCAAAAACTCATTCATCTCATTTGAAAGTGCAAAACAACCATTAGAATGTTCTTCTATCTTCAAAGAGACATTGAAATCTCCTAATATACTCCATGGATCACCACTAGTAATAATATTCTGTGCTCCCAGATCCTTCCATAGCTTCCTTCTTTCAATATATGAATTACTAGCATAGACTATAGTACAGAAAAACTTAACTTTCTGACATAAGGTTTCTACTAGCAAAAACATACACTGTTTAGATTTTGCAATAATCCATACTCTGACTTTATTAGGATTCCACCCAAACATAATTTTACAACCTTGATTATTATCCTCACTATTACTAATAAATTCCCAACTTCTAAACACTTTTCACCTATCCTTTGAACTTTATTATACTTAACATGAGTTTCAATAAGACCACAGAGATGCAATTTTTCTTCTTTTATCAAATTTCTAACTTCCTTTTGTTTATCAAAGGTACTCAAACCTTTAATATTCCAAACAGCCATAGATAAATCCTTTAAGTCCTATTTTCCTCTCTTTCTGTTTTTACCTTACTTAATTCTCTCGATTCTTTTGGCTCACCTAAACACTCTATCTGTTTTTTAATCATATCCTCTCTATTTGTTTTTAGCTCACCAATTCTCTCAATTCTTTTACTTTCCCAAACACTCTGTTTGTTTTTTAAATATAAACTCTCTTACTGTTTTTATACTCCATTCTTCTCTTAATTCTTTTCCTCTCCCAAACACTCTGTCTGTTTTTTACCCATCTATCTCTCTTTATGTTTTTCTTCTCACCAACTCTCTTAATTCTTTTGCCCACATATACACTCTGTCTGTTTCTATAATCATAAACTCTCTTTCTGTTTTTCATCTCCCAACTCTCTCAATTCTTTTACTCCCTAAATCTCTCTGTCTGTTTTTATCACATACAATTCTCTTTATGTTTTTAACTTTCAACATCTCTCAATTCTTTTTCTCACAAAACACTCTATCTATTTTTACAC